>PISX010001506.1:121362-193446 GCA_004024625.1 Mellivora capensis
TTGTGGTCTGAAAATATGCAAGGAATGATCCCAATCTTTTGATACTGGTTGAGACCTGATTTATGACCCAGGATGTGGTCTATTCTGGAGAATGTTCCATGTGCACTAGAGAAGAATGTGTATTCTGTTGCTTTGGGATGAAATGTTCTGAATATATCTGTGATGTCCATCTGGTCCAATGTGTCATTTAAGGCCTTTAGTTCCGTGTTCATCTTTTGCTTGGATGATCTGTCCATTTCAGTGAGGGGAGTGTTAAAGTCCCCTACTATTATTGTATTATTGTCGATGTGTTTCTTTGATTTTTGTTTTTAATTGGTTTATATAGTTGGCTGCTCCCATGTTAGGGGCATAGATATTTAAAATTGTTAGAGCTTCTTGTTGGACAGACCCTTTGAGTATGATATAGTGTCCTTCCTCATCTCTTATTATAGTCTTTGGCTTAAAATCTAATTGATCTGATATGAGGATTGACACCCCAGCTTTCTTCTGATGTCCATTAGCATGGTAAATTGTTTTCCACCTCCTCACTTTAAATCTGGAGGTATCTTCGGGTCTAAAATGAGTTTCTTGTAGGCAGCATACTGATGGGTTTTGTTTTTTTATCCATTCTGATACCCTTTGTCTTTTGATTGGGGCATTTAGCCCATTAACATTCAGGGTAACTATTGAGAGATATTAATTTAGTGCCATTGTATTGCCTGTAAGGTGACTGTTACTGTATATTGTCTCTGTTCCTTTCTGATCTACTACTTTTAGGGTCTCTCTTTGCTTAGAGGACCCCTTTCAATATTTCCTATAGAGCTGGTTTGGTATTTGCAAATTCTTTCAGTTTTTGTTTGTCCTGGAAGCTTTTTATCTCTCCTGCTATTTTCTTTCTTTTTTTTTCTTTTTAAAGATTTTATTCATTTATTTGACAAGCAGAGATCACAAGTAGGCAGAGAGGCAGGCAGATAGAGAGGTGGAAGCAGGCTCCCTGCTGAGCAGAGAGCCCGATGCGGGGCTCGATCCCAGGACTCTGGGATCATGACCTGAGCCGAAAGCAGAGGCTTTAACCCACTGAGCCATCCAGGAGCCCCTCTCCTTCTATTTTTAGTGATAGCCTAGCTGGAGATAGTATTCTTGACTGCATGTTTTTCTTGTTCAGTGCTCTGAATATATCATGCCAGTTCTTTCTGGCCTGCCAGGTCTCTGTGGATAAGCCCGCTGCCAATCTAATATTGCCAATCTAATATTTTTACCATTGTATGTTACAAACTTATTTTCCCAGGCTGTTTTCAGGATTTTCTCTTTGTTGCTAAGACTTGTAAATTTTACTATTAGGTGATGGGGTGTGGACCTATTCTTGTTGATTTTGAGGGGGGTTCTCTGCACCTCCTGGATTTTGATGCTTGTTCCCTTTGCCATATTAGGGAAATTCTCTACAGTAATTCTCTCCAATATACCTTCTGCTCCCCTCTCTCTTTCTTCTTCTTCTGGAATCCCAATTATTCTAATGTTGTTTTGTCTTATGGTGTCACTTATCTCTCGAATTCTACCCTCATGGTCCAGTAGCTGTTTATCCCTCTTTTGCTCAGCTTCTTTATTCTCTGTCATTTGGTCTTCTAAATCACTAATTCTTTCTTCTGCCTCATTTATCCTAGCAGTAAGAGCCTCCATTTTTTATTGCACCTCATTAATAGCTCTTTTGATTTCAACTTGGTTAGATTTTAGTTCTTTTATTTCTCCAGAAAGGGCTTTTATTCTCCGGAGTGGGTTTCTCTAATATCTTCCATGCCTTTTTCGAGCCCGGCTAGAACCTTGAGAATCGTCATTCTGAACTCTGGATCTGACATATTACCAATGTCCGTATTGATTAGGTGCCTAGCCTTCGGTACTGCCTCTTGTTCTTTTTTTTGTGGTGAGTTTTTCCACCTTGTCATTTTGTCCAGATAAGAATATATGAAGGGGTGCCTGGGTGGCTCAGTGGGTTAAAGCCTCTGCCTTCGGCTCAGGTCATGATCCCAGGGTTCTGGGATCGAGCCCCGCATCGGGCTCTCTGCTCCACGGAGAGCCTGCTTCCTCCTCTCTCTGCCTGCCTCCCTGCCTACTTGTGATCTCTCTCTCTCTCTGTCAAATAAATAAATAAAACCTTTAAAAAAAAAAAAAAAGAATATATGAAGGATCAAATAAATACTAAAAAGGGGGCAAAGACCACAGGAAAATGTGCTTTAACCAAATCAGAAGAGACCCCAAATCGTGGAGGGAGAAAGGGTATAAAAAGAAGTTCAGGAAAAAAAAAAAAGTTAAAAAAAGAAAACAAATAAAAAATATAAAAGAGAAAAAAAATATGTATATATTAGACTGATGACTAGAACAGGGTTACCCACTTAATTTTGGGAGTATTTTGGTCTCTTAGAAGAAAGTACCTCCCCAAATTTTAAAGAATGAAAAACCTATATAAGGGTAAACACAATAAAGGGATGGAATATGCCTATAAAGATGAAAAAAATTTTTTTTTAATTTCTAAAAAATGAGTTGATAAAGTAAGTTGGTTGGGAGAATAAAAAAAAAGAAAGTGGAGAGAATTTGCTCGGGCTGGAGACTAGAACAAACCCGGAGCTAGATTTAGAGTATATTTTGGTCTGTTAGAGGAAGTTGTACCCCAAATCTTATAGAAGAAAAAACCCTATGTGTATACAAAAAATAAAGTTAGATACAATGAAGGATAAAATATGACTATAATAATGAAGGTTCAAAAAAGATTATTATTATTATTTTTATGAAAGGTATTGTTAAGATAAACTAGTTAAAAAACGTTAAAAGAGGAAGGGGTAAAAGTTAAAAAAGAATTTAGCAGAAGAAAAAAAATTAAAAAAAATTAATTAACTGCAAGATTAAAGAATCATAGGGAGAAAGCCATGAATTCCATGCTTTGCTTTCTCTGCCTCTGGAATTCCGCTGTTCTCCTTGGTAAGTGAATTTGGTCTTGGCTGGATTTCTTGTAGATCTTCTGGGGGAGGGGCCTGTTGTAGTGATTCTCAAGTGTCTTTGCCCCAGGTGGAATTGTACCGCCCTTACCAGGAGCCAGGCTAAGTAATCTGCTTGGGTTTGCTTTTGGGAGCTTTTGTTCCCTGAACTCTTTCCATAGAGTTCCGGAGGACGGGAATGAAAATGGCGACCTCCCAATCTCTGGCCTGGAGGAGCTGAGAACTCCGGGTCCCACTCCTCAGTGCACCCTCGGAGAAAAGCACTCAATCACTCCTGTCTCCCTGGCCTCCGGCTGCGCTCTGAGCTCACTCTGCCTGTGACCAAGTGTCTCTGTCTGGCACACAGCTCCACTTGGAGTCTCCGAACCCCGCAGATCCCTGAGCTCCCCCAGGGGGTGTCTCCCCGGGTCTTGTGGGGACCTCACTCACAGAGCAGTGGCCTGTGCCACGGATTACAGTTCAAGGTAACCCCAAGTTGAGAGCTCACTCCTCGGCTCTGTCTCGGTAGCGGGCTTCCCTGCTCTAATACTTGTGAGCTCTGCGACACTCAGACACCCGCATCCTTCTGTGAGCCTGCGGAACCTGGGACCATGCTGACCCCGTGTGGGCTTCACTTTGGTTTAGCCTATGGAGCCATGTCCCTCAGTGGAGCAGACTTAAAAGTCCTGATTTTGTGCTTGGTTTTTCCGCTGCTTGCCTGGAGCTTGCCCTTCCGCCTGCGGTCTATCTTCTGGTTGCTTTGGATTCACTTCGCCGCCAGTCCTGCCTTTCAGAAAGTGGTCAATTTTCTGTTTCTAGAATTGTTGCTCTTCTTCTCTTCACTCTGTTGGATTTGTAGGTGTTCGCAATGGCTTGATAAGCTATCTAGCTGATCTCCTGCTACCTGATGTCTCTCAGCCTGCTACTTCTCCACCATCTTGACTCCTCCCCCAATTGTGGCAGATCAAGCAGTTAATTCTTTCGTTTATACTGAGATGATATAGGAATTAACCATGTGGTAAACTTCTGTGTACTTGATATTTAAAGGCACATTCAGAGATCATGTGAATTTCAACTCCATAAAATAAAGGGATTGGGAAAAGGGAGACTGGGAAAGTGAAATGTATGGATAAATATGCTAAACTTATTAAAATGACATAAGATAGTAGAGTAGTTTTTATGGCATTTTGTATAACAATAAATTCCTTATGTTTTTTTCCCATTTTGAAGGCATAATACTGAGCCTACATTTAAGAAATGTTTATAATTTCACAAACATGTATTTATTTTAAATAGTATATATGATTTATTAAAGTCATTATAAACCCCTGAAACCCATCTTATTTTGATTGCAGATATTATAGAACAACCAATACTGGTCCAAGGAAATAGTAACAGAAGATCTGTCAGCACCCTCAAACCTTGTGCTAAAGATGCATATATGCTTTTCCAGGTATTTCAGTTGATAAAATTGATTTTATTATTGAATATAGTTTTGTGTGAATTTTTGATTTTTGGAATTTTATGTCTAATTTAATTTTTCAAGTGTCAGTTTTTTAAATTGTCAAATTTTAAAGGGTCAAAAGTAGTATATCGGAAATGTTCTAAAACATTAAAGGGCATCTATAGCTAAGGAACATGATAAAATGTTACATTTCACTTTAAGGAAATAAAATGAGTTAAGTCCAGAACTAGAAAGAGAGGCATATTAGGGATAACTAGAAAATAATTTCTGTAACATAAAAATTTAGCTAATAAGTCTTTGGTCTAACACTGTAATTTTATCTACAAATACCTGATTTTCATGTTACTTGTCATGAATATATCTTTTAAGTAAAATAAGATTTATCTGCCCTGAACATTTTACTAATTTTTATTAAAGGGTTATTTTAAATGGTTTTTCATTAAAAGACTATGAACTATTTATCTCTGTACCTTATGTATTGTCAATAGTTATATGATTCTTTTAAAGTTTACTTATATAATCAAGTATATAGTTTGTCAGAACTGAATTACCAGTGCTAGTTTCTAAGGAGTAAAAACAACTATAGAAGAATAGATAACTTTTAAAAATTTTATGAATTTTGAAAGGCATGTTTCATTCCAGCATGTGAATGTTTTATTTATTTTTCATTTATTTTTTGACTTATTTTCTTAGGACCTTTGTCAATTGGTTAATGCTGATGCCCCTTACTGGCTAGTAGGCATGACAGAAATGACTCGAACATTTGGCCTTGAATTACTTGAGTCAGTCCTGAATGATTTTCCACAGGTCTTTTTGCAAGTAAGCCATTTGTAGTATCTTGCAACAAAATAAATCATACTTTTTTCACAGGTATTTTCCAAGAAATTACCATGTATTCGTTTTCCCATGTGAGAGGATTGAAAGAATTATAGCGTTAGACTTGAGACGTGATAATTTAGTGTTATCTTACATTATTGTAGTGCCCTAGCACTTTGAAATTTTAACATTAGAAGGAATTCCTAGAGACTATCTAGTGAGGCATTTCCCAATCTGTGGGTGTATGAGGGAATTTGGTATGTGAGCTATTTATTATAATATTTAAAAACTGAAAAATTGTTACTGATTTTTACTTGTTTATATGTAGCTATGTGCTTTTGGATAATTCAAATGTAAAAAAGAAGTCCCAGACTTTAAAATAATTATGCAGCGTGCTTGGCTGGCTTAGTTGAGGAGCATGTGTCTCTTGATCTTGGGGTCATGAGTTTGATCTGCGTGGTGGGCATAGAGATTGAAGAGATAAAAACTTAAAAAAAATGACTATGCTTGTCATTGAGTTTTTTTTTTTTTTTAAGTCAGCTTATTGTGTTCTGTTCAAGCAATCTAAGTAGAACAAAATATTAAATTAATTATTAAATCTTCCATGCATGGGGGTCCTGGGTGGCTCAGTGAGTTAAAGCCTCTGCCTTTGGCTCAGGTCATGATCCCAGGGTACTGGGATTGAGCCCTTCATCGGGCTCTCCCCTCAGCAGGGTGCCTGCCCCCCCCCCCCGTACTCCCCTCCCCTGCTTGCCTCTCTGCCTACTTGTGATCTCTGTCAAATAAATAAATAAGATCTTTAAAAAGAAAAATCTTCTATGCCTGAATGGAATAGTTATCTTGGCAAAGTAAAATTAATGAATTATAGAACATATTTTATTTATCTGGTGTTCTTTCAGCAGCCTATTTTAAATGCTTTAGCTGTTTGAATTTGTGTAATCTGTCTTCTTTCTTCTCTTCTTTGTTTTGAATTGCTAGTGTCCTACCAAAATCACAGCTCCTAATAATAAACCGCTTAATTCCAAATCATTAAATGTTCCTTTTTAAATTAGATTTTTTTGAAATATTGATGACCATTTTGATCTTATACTCTGAAAGAGCAACACTAATTTCATAATTGTGTGTAAACTGTAGAATAATAAATTAAACATGTAATAAAGCTAAATTATCCATACTGATTATTAATGTTTTATTTGCTAGTAAGACTGTGTTTTAAAAGTATTAAGTACAAACTAAATTAATTCTTTTTTTTTTTTATCTTTGCAAATAGCACCAAGAGTTTAGTTTCCTTCTCAAAGAAAGGGTATGTCCTCTTGTGATAAAACTCTTTTCTCCAAATATAAAGTTCAGACAAGGTTCCAGCTCTTCATCTTCTCCAGCACCAGTTGAAAAACCGTATTTTCCTATCTGCATGCGTTTGCTGAGAGTAGTATCTGTTCTAATTAAGCAGTTTTACAGCCTTTTGGTAAGTGCTAATTTTCATGTGTGTTTGTATGTGTAATTGCATGTAGTGCTTTTTTTTTTTTTTAAAGATTTTATTTATTTATTTATTTTGAGAGAGAGGCAGTGAGAGAGCATGAGCAAGGAGAAGGTCAGAGGGAGAAGCAGACTCCCCGCGGAGCTGGGAGCCTGATGTGGGACTCGATCCTGGGTCTCCGGGATCATGACCTGAGCCGAAGGCAGTCGTCCAACCAACTGAGCCACCCAGGCGTCCCTGTAGTGCTCTTTTTAAATGATGATTTATTATAATGCATTCAGCTTTTTCACTTCAGAATTTCTTTTAAAGTATTTATAGGTATTTTCCTAGTTATTCTATGGCTTTATTCTATCCTTTCTTAAATTTTTGCTTATGCTTTATATAGCATTTTTAACGTATGTCAAGGGGAGTCATGGCCTTTTATCTGAGGGCAGCGTAGAATTTGTGGCTTGGAAATTTGGCTTATTAGCAAATTACCTCATTTGAAGGGTAATTAAAATTTTAGTATCTTCAATTTATGCTGTTTTTGTTTATACTATTTAGTGTACCTTAACAAATTAAAGCAAAGAAGTTAAAACTTTGGTGAACTCTAGGATTAGAAATCAACTATTTTGACTTCTAATCCAGTATTGTATTTATTTTGCATAAATTTATGAATGCAGGATATGTTGTGATACTCCTTATCGTAATATATCAATGTAATATTTTTTAGAGGAAATGGTGTATTATACTTCTTTTTAGTTTTATGTTATGTGAAATTCATACTTGTACAGATTTTTAGTTCATATCCTAATTTTAATTAACAGGAATAATTGGTTGATAATTATGAAATAGTTAACTATATAAACTTATAAAACTTCTAACACTGTGAACAGTCGATGTGCTAAATATTAGAGCTAACCATCAACTTTACAAACCAATAGATAAGTTTATACTAAATTCTATGGAGAGCTTTTTAAAATAAAGGACCTTTAAAAATATTTATGATAAACGTCATAGATTTTCTTTTCATATCCCAAATCCACTTATGCACAGTGTATTTAGAAATCATCTTTATAAGCAATGTAGTTACAATTATTTCTGGCCACACAAAGTATACCTATAGTACACATGGATGTATTTAATGTAGAAGTACTTGTAGGAAATCAGATCACTTCAAATGAATTGCTATTTATTGGGGACACTGTTGTTATCAGAGTTGGGTTCCAAGGGTTTAAGAGTCTTTTGGTACACTCATAATTGTTGGCTTGGACTTTTTTTGTTCCACCAAAATTAATAACATATAATTGAATATTTAGGTACATAAGTTTGTGAATTTACTTGAGTTCATAGCTTCATCTTTCTCTGTAAGGATTAACTTTTAAAAAATTACAGTGTTCCTCTCAACATTTATGGTATTTGATATATTTTCAATAATTATATGTAATTGAAAAAAAACAGTACTTTTTTGTCTAATTATATACAATTGAAATGGAGGGAAATTTTGTGAGTCTTTACATAGATTAACTTTTGAAAGTTTTGAAAGGTCTCCTGGCACTTGGTGAAAATAAATGAAAGGTAGCTTAATTTCTTCCAGAGATGGAGAGTTTTTACCTGTCACCTGTTACATATTCTGAGTTATATTTATTTATAGTCTGTTTCAATCCACAAAGAAACTTTTTAAAAATGTAAACCAGAGTGACATCAGCAAAATGTTGGAAATATGAAGCTGAGCCCCTCCGTCCCCCACGGAGACACCAGGTTAACAGTACATAGATTACCTCTGTGAGAACTTATCAGTTGAGAGGTTATAGCACCCCAGGCAAGTATAAGGCGAAGCAGAGAGGTTCATTAGACTGGGTAGGAAATCTCACTGCACTTAGCTACATACCGCATCTCACTCCTAACAGAGCACAGCATGGTGTGATCAGGAGAAAACTCCCAACCTATGGTTTCTCCTTTAGATTGTAGAAAGATGAAATGTGCATTCTCCATTCTAACTTTTTTGGGGTATGCTAACTGGTTTCTATCTCACCTGATTCTTGGAGCACTGACAGGAAAGGTAGCAGCACCCTTGGGCCTTCTCAGAACAAAGGCAAGTCCTGCTGCTTGCTGCTGCCCAGAGAGCATAATACTGTAGACATACACCAGGGGGAGCTCCTGAATAGAAACAAGGAAATGTCTTCAGCTGGAAAATTACACACACAAGCCCAGAGGAAATAAACAAATGGACAGAAGAGGTTTGAGAGGATCTCTGACTGATTGATGAAGGTCTTTCCCTAAAGACTAAAACAGTTGGCTTTTTTCAAATGCCCAGATTTCAACAACAACAACAACAAAATAACAAGGCATACGAAGAAACAGAGAAACATGGTCCAATTCAAGGAACAAATTAATCTCCAGAAACTAACCATAAAGAAATGGAGGTCAGTGAGTTACCTGACAAAAATTCAGGATAATCATAAAGATGCTGAGTGAACTAAAAGATTACAGACAACTAAAATTAAATCAAGAAAGTGGTGTATGAACAAAATGAGAATATCAATAAAGAGATAGAAACCATAAAGAAGGATAAAACAAATCTAAAGCAGAAGAATACAGTAACTGAATTGAAAAGTGCACTAGAGGGGATCAGCAGTAGACTAGATCAGTAGACTAGAAGAAGGAATCAACAAGCTTGAAGACAAGTCATTTGCAATTACCAGATCAGGGAAGCCAAAAAAAAAAAAAAGAAGAAGAAGAAGAGGAATGAGGAGCCTGTAAGAGACTTACGGCATACCATCCAGCAGACCAAGATACACATGTCTAGCAAAAACACACTGGATTATACTCTCACACTCATAACACCTCATCCATGAGATATTATGGATTTTTTCCTACATCAGCCAATTCTCTGACAGATATTCTACATTTTAATTCAATTCTCACACTAATCACAGTTAGCATAGACCCTACAGTTAAGGACTCAGTCCCACAAGATTATCCCCTATTGCAGATGCCAATTGTTAGTAGTATGTTGCCCACTTACCCACAAATTCTAACTTGGCTATATATGGGAAATTCCCACAGCCTCCTCTTTGGGTTTCCTAGGAAAACAGTTTACTTACTATTGTCTGTTTATTACAAAGGATATTTTAAAGGATGCTATTGATAGGCAGATGAAGAGCAGGGTCTGGAAAAGTCCCAAGAGCAGGAGCTTCTGTCCCCATGAAGTTGGAGTGTGCAACTCTCTTGGCATGTATATGTGTTCCTCAACCTGGAAGCTCCCTAAACTCTGTACTTCTTGGATTTTTACGGTAGTCTCATCATGTAGGCATGATTGATTATTATCTCAGTTTCTACTATTTTCCCTTCTCCAGAGAATGAAGGGCAGGGCTGAAAGTCTGAAGCTTCTAATTATGATTGTTTTTTCTGGTATCCATCCCCTGTCCTGTAATCCATTAAGAATTGCCTCATTAGAATGGAAGATACTATTCACCTAGGAAATTCCAGGAGACTTAGGAGCTCTGTGTCAGATGCTCTGATCACTCAGGAAATTATGGGGATTTTAGGAGCTCTGTGTCAGAAACCAGGAGCAGAGACCAATATATATATTTTTTCTTATTACTTCACAATACATTATAGGAGTCTCAGATGAGGAAAGAAAGGGGCAGAGAGCCTATTTGAAGTAATGGCTAAAAATTTACCAATTTTGAAGAAGGAAAGGAACATATAAATTCATGAAGCTCAGAGAATTATAACTAGGATTAATCCAAAGGGAGCTATACCAAGACCCATTATAATTAAGCTGCTAAAACGTACAGAGAATCTTTAGAGCTGCAAAAGAAAAGTGACTTGTCATGTGCGAGGGAACACTCATAAGACTGTCAGTAGATTTCTCAGACCTAATCCGTAACCCCTAACGTGGTAGTATTTGGAGTTGGAATCTTTGGGAGGTAATTAGGGTTAGACGAGATTATGCAGGTAGAGCTGTCATGATGGCGCTAGTGACCTTATATGAAGGGACACTAGAGCGCTTTCTTGCTCTTGTCTATCTGCCATGTGAGAACACAGTGACAAGGCAGCTGTCTGCAAGCTAGGAGGAGCTTTCATGCAAACCCGATGATGCTGGCACCCTGATCTCAGACTTTTAGCCTCCAGAACTGTGCCAAATAAATTTCTGTTATTTAAGCCACCCAGTCTGTGGTCTATTGTTATAGTATTCCAACAGACTAAGAACTTGGTTTCTGTCCACCGGTTGTCTTATGTAGCAGTTCATCTGGTGATTTTGTCAGAGATACAGATACCTTATTCTTCAGAATTTCGGTTTTGGATGAAATTTCTGTTTTTGAGTGCATTTATTTTAGACACTGTACAAAGTGCTTTACACATATTAATTCATTTAGACTTTACTACAGCTAAAAAAAAATGGGACTCGGGATTTTTATATAATTTGCCTGAGATTATACCTTCTAAGCCACAGAGCTGGGATGTTAATTCTTTTAGACCCCAAAACCCTTGCTCTTAATTCCAGTGCATTTTACTACTTCTCTGTTTTCTTAGTTCTCATTTCTTTTCTCTTCAAGGCTGCTAATGCCAATTTTAAATATTCTATCAGACTTTCTTTATTGTGTCCTAAGCCAGCAGTTATCTTATGTATATACTCTGTTAGAAATCCATGCGATGCTGTGATTAGAATTGCTACCAGGATGACTTTGATTAATTTAAAGCATCAGTTGTCTCTTGAATACTATGCTTTACCAAAAGACTAGGAATTCAGAAACATTTATCATCCTTCATGCTTATAATGGATTCACAAGGAATTGGACTTGGCCGTAGATGCCAGTCTTAATACCTGTTTCCCTATGAGTTCAGCCTCTTGGGGGAAAAGGCTTAACAGATTCACAGTAGGCACCCTCCATTGATGTCCTTGATTGAGAACAGTGCAGTGACCTCAGCACAAGTTCTGTGATCAGACTTTCACACTTGACAAGGAGGGAGGAAGGGAGAACAGAGTTCTAGACCTCAGGAGAGAGTCTCTCCTTTATCCAGATCACAAGGTTTTAGTGGCTACAATATAAATTTATTGTTTGATTTGTGCTGTAGTCTGTCTCCCACAGGAGAGAAAATGATACACTCTTCAAGGCAAGGTTTTTACAGCATTTCCTTTGGCTGTGATATAATGATGTTTCTGAGAGTCTTTGTTTTCTGGCCTCATCATATAGCTGATGAGGCTTCAGTTCTACCACATACATATTTCATTTTCACTCTAAAGTAGGTAGTGTCCATTTGGAGGACACGCTAATGTCAAAACTCTAGTAGATACAACTTGTACAGTGAGTCACCAGCATGATTCTTTTTCAGTTCTTTACTAAAAGGATCATTTGTTTAATAGAAAAGATAATGTGCTCTGCATTTGCATGAATTTTATCATGTTTAGGGGATGTTTTTTATTCTTACAGTTTTCTGATTTGATTTCTCCGAAAGATATAGATAATTTTATCCTTTATTTATAAGAAGGCTATGTACCTTGTCATCCACTTGGTGGATAAAGAAGCTGAGCCTTTCTGATTTCTGATCTAGTGCTTTTCAGCTGTCTTATGATTAGAACATTGCTAAACCTCTGTTTTATGACTTCTCCAATCATAGCAGTCCGCAGATAAAGTTTTTAATTATCCCTCCTGCTTTCATGATTATGTCCTGATTTTAAGCATTCAGTTAACAGTACTGAAAGGCATTAGAGAATATCAGCTGCTAAGACTTTGGGTGAACATCCTCTTGCCCCATGTGATGCTCACTCATTTCAGGATACTCCTAGCTAATTCGTCCAAGAAGGTGCCACAGTAAAAGGAGGGTCCAGTTTGGCTTAGTAATCACAATGTCAGGTTCTTAGCTCCCAGATGTCCTGTTGTGTCCTCAGTTAATGTACAACAGAAGTAATCCATTGACTGTTGAAAAACCTGCTTACTTTTTTTTTTGGGTTGTTATTCATTTATCAGACATTTAATACATAATGATGAAGATGTGCTTCAGACGTTTTTATTTACAAAGAACTTGCAGAGGAGATGGTTTATATTGGTAGTAATGGTAATGATAACTAATACTTACAAAGCAAAGCTATGTACCAGGCTTTGTTCTAAATACTTTATGTATCTTTTTACCTGTCAACTGCTACTGATTCCTTGTTTTCCTACTAGAAAATATATATTAAACATGCTTAGGTTTATTGCCTCTTTGTTTAAGCAGCAAAAGAACATATGGGAAAACGTGGTGTTACTGAAGAGTAGAGCATACATCCTATTAGCAGTTTACATGATATATGCTATCTCCCAGGAATGAGAATGGTGTGATGGTGCATAGTGCTTTCTAAAGAATAAGGTTAAAAGGTTAACCATGAGAGCAGATCACTTGTGTGTTTTCAGGGATATAGAGAGAGACTGATTATTTTTATTGTTAGCTTTTTCCTATATAGTCTGCTTTTTTCTCTACTTCCCATTAAGAATTTTAATTTATTTAAAATTGGAAGATTTTACTGGTTTGTCCGTAACACTAAGAACAAGAATGTAATTTATAAATTCTGATCTTAGGTTTAAAGATATTATTATTTTAAAATCTTTTTAGGTAACTGAATGTGAGATATTTCTGTCACTTCTGGTGAAATTTCTGGATGCAGATAAACCACAGTGGTTACGAGCCGTTGCAGTAGAATCAATACACAGACTCTGTGTGCAGCCTCAGCTCTTAAGGTAAAACCTCAGCAGTATTTTGTTAAATAGATAGGGTAACATTTGCTAGTAGGAAGAGTTTAAGTATTTATTCCCAAATATTAGTGATTTCTAAACAAAGAAAATTGGGTATTGTATGTAAATGGAGTGGTGGTGGTGTGTGTGTGTAAAACAGCTGAGCGGTGGGCAAAAAAAATAGGGGTAGTAATTTCCATCAATCCAAATTTATTGGTTAATATGGCCAAGATGATTTTTATTTTTTATAACATTAACCTCAGTCTGAACCTTTGTACTAAGTAAAATCACTCAGGTGTGATGAGTTTTAAGTACAGCATTCAGACTGATTATATCAACATTAATTGCTATAAAAAATGTTAAAAATTTTTAATATATTCAAATATTTTTCTCAGAAACATTTAAAATTATTTTACAGGTCATTTTGTCAGTCCTATGATATGAAACAGCATTCTACCAAGGTTTTTCGTGATATTGTGAATGCTCTGGGATCTTTTATACAGTCGTTGTTTCTTGTCCCTCCTACCGGAAATCCTGCTACAACAAACCAAGCTGGTAAAGGCTAATTCACATTTTGTTTTTTGTATATTCTGTCATGATTTCCTGTATTCACTGTTCTCAGAGGATATTTTATGGAAATTTTGTGACTGGAGAAATTTGGATTACCTAAATGTATTGATAGTAAAGAGTTTATACTTAAAGAAAATTCAGTCTCATGGAGGCAGCTATGTTTACTTCTTTCCAGAATATGTTTCCTTCTTTAGTATACTTTCAGGTTCTCTAATCACATAAGAATAAGAGTTTAGATGCTTATTTTCATTTTAGAGGAATTTTCATTTTGGGGCACCTGGGTGGCTCAGTTAAGTGTCTGCCTTCAGCTCAGGTATGATCCCAGGGTGCCTGCTTCTCCCTCTCCCTTTGCTCCTCCCCCTGCTTGTGCTCTCTTTGTCTGTCTCTCTCAAATAACTAAAATTTAAAAAAAAAGAGAGAAAAGGATCTTCATTTTGTGCCTCTCTTTAAAGAATTTGGTTCACCACCTTAGGAGGTCTGTTCATTTCTCTTTTTAAAAAATAGGTAAACTTGGTTTAAGCTTGTTTGGCAATCAATGTATGGCTTCTTGTTTCTCTTTGCCTTCTTTATATCTATCTTCTACTTTCTGATTAATGGTTTCTTAATTCTTTATTTTCACCTGTGATAAAAAATGGTCTAACATTTATACAGTTTGTCAGTAGTTTTACTCATTAGTACCTTTCTTATAAAAAAGGAAATGGGGACGCCTGGGTGGTTCACTTGGTTAAGCAGGTGCCTTTGGCTCAGGTCATGATCCCAGCGTCCTGGGATCGAGTCCCACATTGGGCTCCTTGCTTGGCGGGGAGCCTGCTTCTCCCTCTGCGTGCCACTCTGCCTTGCTCGCTCGCACTCTCTCTCTCTCTCTCTCTCTGACAAATAAAATCTTTAAAAAAATTAATTAATTAAAAAAAACAAAAAGGAAATGGTATTCTGGGGAAATAGAGCCTCTAATAGCCAAAGCAGGATTGATAAACTTCATTTATTTGTGTGGTATCCTTTCTTAATAGAACAATTTTTTTTTTAAATTAAACAGATGTCTGTGTATTATGGATTTGTAATTAACTAGTAAGTTGGTATCTTTGCTTTCTTTCCCTTGTCTAAGGAAACAATAACTCAGGTGGCCCTGTCTCAGCACCAGCTAACTCAGGAATGTTGGGGATTGGTGGAGGTGTTACATTGCTACCAGCATTTGAATATAGAGGAACTTGGATACCTATTCTGACTATAACAGTGCAAGGCAGTGCAAAAGCCACGTAGTAAGTAGTAGTAGCTTTATTTTGTGATGAATGACTCCATTGAGGTTATTTTATCCTAAAATTTTTCTGCATTTTATTTAAAAATTTAAACCTAAAAATTCTAACACAATTTAGAACTAATTTCCTCTTGTCTTATGTTGAGAGTTTTACATAGGATTGGGTTTTGTTTGTTTTCTTTTGTGCTGTTTATTGATGTGTTAGTGTTAACAGTATTGTGAAACAAAATGGTTTTTTTTTTTTACCAGAGGACCTAGTTAGCTTTTCTGTATGGCTTTTTTTTTTTTTTTTAAAGATTTTATTTATTTATTTAACAGACAGAGATCACAAGCAGGCAGAGAGGCAGGCAGAGAGAGAGAGAGAGAGAGGAAGAAGCAGGCTCCCTGCGGAGCAGAGAGTCCGATGTGGGGCTCGATCCCAGGAACCTGGGATCATGACCTGAGCTGAACGCAGAGGCTTTTAACCCACTGAGCCACCCAGGCGCCCCTCTGTATGGCTTTTTGATTTAAGTATGTGACTTTGAACTTAGGTCTTCTAATGCTGACTGAGTCACCAGCAGCAAATGAGTTAACCTTTTTAAAAATCTGTTTCTTTGCCTATAAAATGAGAGTAGTGATATATCTACCTTTCAGGATTCTGTAGGTGAGAAAAGTTATTTTAACTGTAGCTAATTACGTTTTTAGAGTTTAACACACAGTACTTTTAGTTTAATTAACTTAAGGTGTTTAATGGATTCCATATGTGTTATTTTTATTGTCATTAAGCCAATTTAGTTTAAGAAATACATATTTGGCAGTATATTGTTGATTTTTCTTAAGTTAGAGTGAACTACAGTGCTACAGAGATAAAACAATCAGTCCTACATAGATTTAACACTACTGCTGTTGCTGTTAGGCAATCAAGTAATACATTTTGAATGCTTGGCATGTGTAATTAAAACATTATTCCGGGGGTGCCTGGGTGGCTCAGTGGGTTGGGCTGCTGCCTTCAGCTCGGGTCATGATCTCAGGGTCCTGGGATCGGGTCCCGCATCGGGCTCTCTGCTCAGCAGGGAGCCTGCTTCTCTCTCTCTCTCTGCCTGCCTCTCTGCCTACTTGTGATCTCTTTCTGTCAAAAAAATAAAAAATCTTAAAAAAAAAAAAAAACCACAAAAAAACCAAAACACTATTCCGATGACAGTAAATCAGAACCTAAAGTGTGAAGCAGAGTCTCTGACTAGTTTGTTTGTTATTTTTTGTTTGTTTAAATTTGAGTATAGTTTACACACATTACGTAAGTTTCAGGTATACAGTACAACATAGTAATTTGACAAGTTTATACATTATGTTGTGTTCACCACAAGTGCAGCTGCCGTCTGTCCTCTTATATCACTCTTAAAATATCATTGACTATATTCCTTATGCTGTGCCTTTTATTCCCATCACTTACTCATTCCATAACTGGAGGCCTGTGTCTCCCTCTCCTCTTCACCCATGTGCCCAACTCCCACTCTCTGACTAGTTTAAATGATAAATGTATATGGTATGTCAGTCTGCATAGTATAATCATGGTATGTGCAGCTTTATTTTGCACCAAATTATGAAAGTATAGAATCATAGAGGACTGAAATACTTAACTAAAATTCATTGTTATTCTTAGTCATTTAAAAGAAATTAAAGTTACCTAGTTTTGCTTGCTACAAAGGCTAGTGACTCAAGTATACTAGATGATCAGATTTAAAAGAAATCAGATTTCTAGCACTGAAGGAAACAGTAATCTCATTTATTTCCCTACCTCATTTTATAAATTGAAAAAACCCCAACATTAAAACTAGTTATCCTCATTGAGCTTACATTTTAGTGAGTGAGGTAGTCAATAAAGGTTCAGATAAACATATAATATCACCTTGGATAGTGGTTAATTCTTTGAAGAAAAAAAAAATTAAGGGGATAGAGAGTGACCAAGGTAAAGATGGGGACAGAAACGATCTCTGCGGAAAGAAGATTGAGCAAATACATAATAAAGGGAGAGAGTGAAGATGTATGCTTGAGGAAGAAAAATTAAAACAAATGAATGGAAGTAACTACTTGGCAAAGTTGTACGAATTACTTTTTTATTGATGGAAGTTTGAAACCAATTGTTTATTGATAATTTAATGTTTATCAATTAAGAGAGTTGGATTTTAACTAGTTCAGCTATTAAATACTATGATTTTGAGTACAGTACATTATTTCACTTGAAGACAAAGTTAGGACTAAATTTTTAAAGGAACATACAAATAATGGTCTTGGGGTTTTTTTTAGTGCTATAAACACTGAGATAATTCACCTCTGGAATCAAAAATAGCCGGGAAATATTGGGTTTTCTTTTACACATGGATTAGTATGTTTGAACCCTCCCTGTTGAATTGGTATCTCTTATTCTTTCATTTGTTGTGAGATATAGTATAAAGTTATTCTCACTATTTTCTTTGAAGGTATACATGTAAATCTTGATTGTGTATTCTGTTCTTCTATTGACTTTTTGCGTATATAATCATTTGAAAACTTATATACAGACGAAAGTAGTTTTGACATAAGTATTGCTGACATATTCTTTCTGATTAATTACACTATGGCTCCTTTCAGAGTTGGGCTGGTGACAGTTTTGCAACTTTACCTTAAATTTTAAAATATTTAAATAAATGACTTACATTTTATCTAAAACTGGAATTTATATACTAGTTCTAATAAAATAGCACAAATACCGAGATAAGCGTGAGCTTTGTTTTAGGTTGTGGTATTTATAAAAATAAGCATAAATCACCTTTTTTTCTTAACTATACTAGCATTTAAGGTCTTTACCATAGAATGGGGATTAGAGTTTGGGATATTTAAGATTATTTTCTTTGTTTGAGATGCATTTTCTCAGTAGATCATTTCTTCATTGAGAATAGAGATTTGTCTGAAAAAATGCTTAGCACTCACAGGCTTAATGTGTGGCTCTAAAAGGCTCATTTGCTTGGCAACGATTAAACCCATAAACTTTACCTCTTTGTTTGAGCTTAGATCTCTTGATCAGTAATATAAATATATCTTTACTGATTATCTAAATTTTAAAATCCTCGGAGCTCACATTCTAGGGGTTAAATTGATAGGCTTTAGAGTGAGACTTGGGTTAAGAACTGTTAATAGATAACTGTGTCACCTTAATCCTTAGTTGCATCATCTGTATCTTTTAGGGGTTTGTGAGAAGTTAAACAAGACAATATACATCAAAAAGCCCCTAGAGTCCCAGGCCAAGAGTTATTGTGAAACAAATGGTAGCTGTTTGTAGGTGTTCTTATTGTTTATTCTGAGTTTTGCATTTCTTTACAAATTACCTACCTCTAGTCTTGATTATGATTCAGCAACTTTTAGAATTTGAGGCTGGAAATCTCTTTTATTAACTTATTGTAATCTTGAGTGATTTCAATTTTGTTTTTGATATATAATCCACATACCATAAAATTCGCCCTTTACACTATACATTTTATGGTTTTACTGTATTCAAAGCTATGTAACAGTAACCATCTTGAATTCCAGGACTTTTTCCATCATCCCAGAAAGAAACCCATACTCATTCCCTAGTCTCTCTTTCCCATTCCCCTAGCAACCACTAATCTGTTTTGCATTTCTATTGATTTCCCTACTCTGGATATTTCATATAAATGTAATCACACAATAAATATTCTTTTATTCAGGCTTCTTTCAGCATGTTTTGAAGGTTCACCTGTATTGTAGGATATATCAGTACCTCATTTCTTTTTATGGCTAAATAATATTCAGATTTATGGATGTACTGTATTTTGTTTTTCCATCAGCTGATGGGTATATTTGGATTGCTTCCACTTTTTGGTTTTTAGAGATAATGCTGCTATGAGCATTTGTGTACAACTTTTTGCTTAGACTATGTTTTAATTTCTCATAGATGTATATACCTAGGAGTAGAATTACTGAGTCATATATTACTATGTTTAACTTCTTGAATAACTGCCAAACTATTTTCCGAACTGATTGTACCATTTTATATCCTCACCAACAGTATATGGGGGTTCATATTTCCCCACATCCTCAGCAGCACTTGTTACTGTCTTTTGATTATTGTTACAGTCTTCTGATTTTAGCTATCCTAGTGGACATTAAATGTTACCTTACGATATTTTCAGTTTGCATTTCTCTAAATACCAACGGCATTGAATATCTATCTCATTCACATACTTTTTGGCCATTTATATATCATCTTAGGAGAAATGTCTTTTCAGATCCTTTGCTCCTTTTTAATTGGGTTGTCTTTTTATTTTTTAGTATATATTCTGGATCTTTAGCCCCTTATCAGATACATGATTTGCAAAAATTTTCTATTCTGTGGATTGTCTTTCATTTTCTTAATAGTGGCCTTTAAAGCCCAATAGTTTTTAATATTGATGAATTCAGTTTATCTGTTTTTTTCCTTTGTTGCTTGTGCTTTTGGTATCCTGTCTAACAAATCATTACCTAACGTGAGGTCATGAAGATTTTTGACTGTGTTTTCTTCTAAGAGTTTTAGTTTTAGCCCCTATATTTAGGTCATTGATTAATTTTGAGTTAATTTTTGTATATGGTACCAGGTAAAGATCTACCATCATTCATTTACATATGAATATTCAGTTGTTCCAGTACCACCAGTTCTTTTTCCATTGAATTATCGTATTGTATTAATTAAATTAAAATTAAATTTTAAGGAATTTAAAACCATAATTCCTTATTTGCTGTGATTTAAGACAAAAGATTTGTTATCTTTCTTTTTGAAAGCTTGTTCTAACTATGGAGTAGAAACTGCTCTAAAATTTGACTTTGGGGGCACCTGGGTGGCTCAGTCGTTAAGTGTCTGCCTTTGTCAGGTCATGATCCCGGGGTCCTGGGATCAAGCCCCGCCTCTGGCTCCCTGCTCCACGGGAAGTCTGCTTCTCCCTCTCTACCTTCCCCTGCTTGTGTTCCCTCTCTCGCTGTGTCTCTCTCTGTCAAAGAAATAAAAATAAAAAATCATTAAAAATATTTTGACTTTGACATATTGATGCTCTGAGTATTATTCTTACCATGTTGGCAGATTATGTCTGAGATGATAGCTAAGCTGGATATCTCACAGTAATACTTTCTCAGTGTGAAAATATCTTCTTTTTTATAGGATTGATTTGATTTTGTAGTACCTTATTTTGAAAGCACCTGAGTTAGAGTTTGAGAAGTTTTATAATCCATTTAATCTATTTTATATGTAAGATTTAATTTCTCTAATTAAATTTCTTTAATTAAAATACTGGCACATTTAGGGGGAGGGGCAAAAAGTAAATTGATAAAATAATTAGTTATGGCAATGGTCAGGCCTTGATTATTCTAATCACTTTCTTAGAACACTGAGAAAGGATCCCTCCAAATGAAACACTCATTAATCCTATTCATGTTTTCTATTCTGTTGCTCTTACTTTCTATGAACTACAAACACTTGTATATATATTTTCATCATCATGGCTTTTAATTAGTGTTCTGATTTTTTCTTAATTTCAGCCTGGAGATGTTGGACAAAGTTGAGCCTCCAACTATACCAGAAGGTTATGCTATGTCTGTGGCATTCCATTGTTTGCTTGACCTTGTACGTGGAATTACTAGTATGATTGAAGGAGAGTTAGGAGAGGTTGAAACAGAATGTCAGACTACTACTGAAGCAGCTTCTTCACCAACACAATCATCAGAACAGCAAGAATTACAGTCAACATCAGACCAGATGGATAAAGAAATAGGTATATTGATATCTGTATTTTTAATTTTTATTTTGAAATAATTTGAATTTACAGAAAAGTTGCAGAGATACTCAAGTTCCCAAACATCCCTTCACCCTGATTTCCCAGTTGTTAACACTACCCTATTTGTGTTATCATTCTGTTTATGTACGTCACTATACTTTTTTCCTGAACTATTTGAGAATAAGTTGCAGACATGATGCCCGACTACTCCTTAATATTTTCGTGTTTTCTTAAAAATAAGGACAGTTTCCTAGTATAACTACAGTATAGTCCCATCATAAATTTAGCATCAACCCAGCATTATCTTATCCCAGACCTCATTCAAATTTTGCCAGTTGCCCCAGTGCTGTCTTTGGTGTTCTGGGATCACATGTTGAATTTAGTTCCATGTTGCTATACTATCCTTTAATCTAGAAACTTTGTTAGATTTTTCTTGTCTTATATGATCTTGACATTTTTGAAGAGTACAGGCTAGTCAGTTTAGTTTTGTCTTTTTTCCCCTTATAATTAGATTCAATTTACTCATTTTTGCTAGGGCTACCACAGAAATATTGCTATGTTAAACCTAGTCTATAAACACAGCAAGAGCATACAGTTATCAGTATGTCTCATTATTGGTAATGTTAACTTTTATCATTTGGTTAACATGATGTCTGGCTGATTTCTTCAGTGTAAGATTAATTATGAACTTTTTGTGGAGAAATATTTTGAGGCTTCTGTAAAAGAGAGCTTTCCCTTCTCACCCATTTATTTAGTTTTTTAAATTTACTCATTTATATTAATGTGGATTCTTAGATTTCTATTTTATTTGAAAGGTTACAATGTGATGTGATGATGTGATTATCGTTATTTGGTTTAACACTCAGATTGTTCCTGATAACGGCCAGTGGGACCCCTTTCAAACTGGCCACTGTGTCCTTTTATCATTTTCTGAGCACTATCTCACTATCTGACACAATACAACGTTCTAAGCTCATCTTGGATCTTTCTTGCCAAGCCCAGGAATCAGTTATTTTTCTAAGGAGCCCTTGCTCTTTTTAGTTTAGTATTTAGAAATGAACACATGGGCACTAGTGTGCTTCTTACTACTTGAAAAGGAAATACACACACACACACACACACACACACACACACACACTTCTTTACATTTTTAAAAAATGTTTGTCTAAAAATGTTGAAATGAGGTTTCTTCCAGTTCTGGTTTAATACCACAAGGCTTATTTTTTTTACCTTTCCATGTTTTCAGTTACCTTTTCCAGAAGTGAGACACTTGGCCCCAGTTTATTCAGTGGATTTACTCATTTGCTCGATGCCCAGTGTAAAGAAATCAGTCTCCTGGCTGAATAGCTTGTTAACACTGCCTTTCTTTGAGCTGGTCACAGAGGCTGGAAGTTTGGCCCAATGAAGGGGAAGGAATTAGGAATTGGTATTTACACACACACACACACACACACACACACAGAGATACCAGTTAACTTGTGTACTGAAAGATTGATATTTTAAAACAACTTAAAGACTTCTTGAATTCTGAAATTGGTGTGGTTTTTAAGTTTTCATTTTTTCAAATTTATTTTAACTATTAGAGCTTTAGTGTTTAATAATCAAGTTGATAGAATATGTAATGTATTGCCAAATGACTAGGGTGGTTTTAGAATGATATATTGTCAAATACTCTGCTATCTATAATGATCATGAAGTGTTGTATGTTTTTGTCCTTTAAGTTAGTAGAGCTGTTTGGGAAGAAATGGTAAATGCCTGCTGGTGTGGTTTACTTGCTGCTCTCTCACTCCTCCTTGATGCCAGGTATTAAGTCTTTATAATTTTTTTATTGCATGTGGCAGTTAATAAGAAATAAACATCAAAATAGACACTTAAATTGGTCCTAAAATTATTTCTTAATACTAGTTTTTTAATATTAATTTTTTAATCTTTTTTATAGTTTTATATATATTGAACATTATTCTTTTTTTTTTTTAGATTTTATTTATTTATTTGTCAGAGAGAGAGTGCGCGAGAGAGCGAGCACAGGCAGACAGAGTGGCAGGCAGAGGCAGAGGGAGAAGCAGGCTCCCTGCCAAGCAAGGAGCCCGATGTGGGACTCGATCCCAGGATGCTGGGATCATGACCTGAGCCGAAGGCAACCACTTAACCAACTGAGCCACCCAGGTGTCCCTATTCTTTTTTTTTAATCAACATATAATGTATTATTTGCTTCAGGGGTACAGATCTGTGAATCACCAGCCTTACACAATTCACAGCACTCACCATGACACATACCCTCCCCAATATGCATAACCCGGCTACCCTATCACTTCCCCTCCACCCCGCCTCAGCAACCCTCAGTTTGTTTCCTGAGATTAAGAAGTCTCTTATGGTTTTTCTCCCTCCGCGGGGTCCCATCTTGTTTCACATTTTTCACCTCCCTGCCTCCCACGGCCCCCTGCCCTGCCTCTCAAATTCCTCATATCAGAGAGATCGAACATTATTCTTTCTTGGCCACCTCCCTCTCCTTCATCCTATTCTTGCCCTGTTCCCCACCAGAATAGTTGTCATGATGTTTTAATGGAAAATATAGTCCTAAAATTATGGAGTGCCTTTGTCACTTCAAGCCTTTCTACTACTTTTACAGTAATGATAATTATCGGTTACTTTGATTTTTTTTTTCCCATAATGATAGGATTTGCTGATTTTAAAATGCTTGATATTTTGGGGAACCTGCGTGGCTCAGTCAGTTAAACATCTGCCCTTGGCTCAGGTTATGATCTCCAGGTCTTGGGATGAGCCCTGCATTAGGCTTCCTGCTCAGCAAGGTGTCTGCTTCTCCCTCTGCCCCTCCCCACTGTTCATCTTTCTCTCCCTCAAATACATAAATAAATAAAAATCTTTAAAAAAATGCTTGATGTTTTAGGTTAAATCTTTTGAGTATGTGACCATTTTCTTCAATGATGATACATGTATTTTATACTGCTTTTACCCAGTTCAGATTTTCAGGCATTATGTTGATTAGTTTAAAATTCCTTCTTAAGTAAATTGATTTTCATAATACTTTTGTATAGATTTTCTTACAACTTACTGAATACCTAATTCCATGTCATGTTTGCAGTATAATTAAACATAAATTAATCATATTAAGTAAAATACTTTATCTTTTCAGCACAGATGAAGCTGCCACTGAGAATATTTTAAAAGCTGAATTGACTATGGCTGCTCTTTGTGGAAGATTGGGCCTTGTAACTTCAAGAGATGCCTTTATAACTGCAATATGCAAAGGTTCCCTGCCTCCCCATTATGCTCTTACAGTACTGAATACCACCACTGCAGCCACACTTTCCAACAAATGTAAGACTTTAGCTTATTCAGTTTTTTCCGTCTAGTAGAGTGACATGGTATAGAGAAAATATTATAGAAATTCTGAGTTCAAGCCTCTGGTGTTTCATTCATTGACTCTGACCTTGGCGAGAAGTTAATGATGTGGAGCTTCAGTTATTTCCATCTCTTAAAAACAATGGGGATGCAGGGAGAATACCAATTTTAAACAATAGTTGTGAAGTTAGAAGAAAATAAATCTGGAAGTCTTTTGTAAACTATATCATACTGTTGAAATGGTGGTTTTTATTTTTATTTTTTTAATGGAACTAGTAGAACAGAAATGCTTGCAACCACTTGGATTAACATTCAGTTTTTTTCTTGTTGAATACTTTGAAAACACACAAGTTTGTTACATGTAAAGTAAATATGTTTCAATATGATATTTAGTTTTCAGTCTGAAAACTTGAAAATTGGCCTATAACTTTAATTAGAAAAGATTACTGGGAATGCATATTAAAATACTTAATGTATCCTGATTCTGTTTTGCTTGTGAAGAAGTCTGCCAAAGTTTTACAATTTTAAAAAGTTATATAGAAAATTACTTAAAATTTGTTTAACTTATTTGGTTTTTGTAATACCTGAGTTTTTAAAAGGTTTGCATATAGATAACTACATAAGTGTCATAGTTGCACTTAGTTTAATAAAGTTAATGTTTTAAAGTATATATCATTATTGGAGCGCCTGGGTGGCTCAGATGGTTAACTCAGGTTGTGATCTCGGGGTCCTGGGATTGAGCCCTGCATTGGGCTTCCTGTTCAGTGGGGAGTCTGCTTCTCTCTCTCCCTCTACCTGCCTCCTCCCCTCTGCAACTGTTGTGCACTCTCTCTCTCTCAAATGAATAAAACAATGAAACGGGGTGCCTGGGTGGCTCAGTTGTTAAGCATCTGCCTTCGGCTAAGGTCATGATCCCAGGGTCCTGGGATATAGTCCCACATCAGGCTGCCTGCTCAGCGGGAAGCCTCCTTCTCCCTCTCCCTTTGTTTGTGTTCCCTCTCTCGCTGTCTCTCTCTGTCAAATAAATTTTAAAAATCTATAAAACAAAACAAAGTAAAATATAACATTACTTTGAATGTTGTGTGAGAAGTTGTTTATCTTAATTATTTAAGCTTTCCTTTGTGTTCTAGCATATTCCATTCAGGGTCAAAGTGTTATGATGATAAGTCCATCAAGTGAATCTCACCAACAAGTTGTGGCAGTGGGTCAACCTCTGGCCGTCCAGCCTCAAGGAACAGTAATGGTAAAGTATTTTTCTTATCTTGGTTACCAACTAACTATCCAGCACACCTTTTGTACCTT
Source organism: Mellivora capensis (assembly GCA_004024625.1). Classification (NCBI taxonomy): domain Eukaryota; kingdom Metazoa; phylum Chordata; class Mammalia; order Carnivora; family Mustelidae; genus Mellivora; species Mellivora capensis. The sequence goes on from PISX010001506.1 coordinate 147,028, forward strand.
TCTTTTTATGTTTGCCAAATTTTATCATTATAGTTACTTACTTTTATTTACCTGGATGATTGATACCTTCAGAAGACATTAGCAGTTTATCTGATTTAATACCCTCAGCTCTTTTCTTTCTAAAGAAATGAAATGATGGGTAGAGAGGTTAATTTGACTAAGGTTATGGTAGTTCCATGACATGAACTCAGCCAATGTTAATCCAGGCCAATGTCAAACTGTCCTTTATACAGTCTTTCTTAATATTTGTCTACAGGTTGATTTTCATAATAATAATGTAGACCAATATGACATGATTCCTGTTTGTCTATACCTCTTTAAACACTTCTGTTTTAAAGTTAAATCTGCAAGCTTTTATAGTATTTGTTAAAACTCCTTACTTGACCTTCTCTATCTGGAATCTCTTATGAGACATTCTAATACATACATATATATATATATATATAATAACACAACTTTTAAGCAAATTAATTTGTTCTCTACAAAACCATCCAAACCCATTTTCTTAATATTTTTGATTTTTTATTTCAAAAAATATTTGAATATAATAATGCTGCTTTACAAGAATGTACAACAGTATTTACAAATATATCTTTTGAAAAATATATGTAGCTCACTTCCAAAAATATCCAGTGTATGAGGACTTTACTTAACTTGGCACACTGCCATGGAGCTGTTCTTGGAACATCATGGCAACTTGTCTTGGCAACTCTACAGGTATGTTGTAGGGTCTGGGTCAAGAAGTCATTGTTGTTTTTATAGCTGAGTGCTAACAAATTAAGCAATGCCTACTGGTGCTTTGGGCAGGCCTAAAGACTAGGCAGTAAGTTTGAAGAAGAAAAAGTTAGAAAGGAATAAAGATGTGGCTTCTATTGTACAAAGTGATGGAATTCTTCTCTCAATGGCCTAAGTTCTATATCCTATGCTTGGTGTAAGAAGTATTTTATATAAATAGTAATTACTAACTTAAATTTAATTATTGGGGGTGCCTGGGTGGCTCAGTCAGTTAAGCAGCTGTCTTCAGTTCAGGTCATGATCTCAGTCAGAGTCCTGGGACTGAATCCTGAATTGGGCTCCCTGCTCAGCGGAGAGTCTGCTTCTGCCTCTCCCTCTCTCTGCCACTCCCCCTACTTGTGCTCTCTTTGTGTCTGTCTTTGTCAAATAAATAAAATCTTCAAAAACAAATTTAGTTATTGGAAACTTAATAATTTTAGTTATTTGAAGTTACTACTGATTTTTTAAAAATTTACTAGAATTTTTATAATTTTTATAGATTTCTTTATTTTTTTACCTTTAATTTTACAGCATCTTGTGTGGATTCTGGGATTAAAGCCTAGTAGTGGTGGTGCCTTGAAACCTGGAAGAGCTGTAGAAGGACCCAGTACAGTAAGCTCTAGTTGGTTTTACTCAATTTGTGCTTCCTGAAATGTTCGTATGTTACATTTAATTGTATTCTTCTCTTAGGTTCTAACAACAGCAGTGATGACAGATTTACCAGTGATTTCCAATATACTTTCAAGATTGTTTGAAAGCTCACAGTAAGAATCAGTTTTTAAAATTGATAGAAATATTATTAGTGTATATTTTAGATCAGAATGTTTTATTTCTTCATTTTCATTATAGGTATCTTGATGACGTATCATTGCATCATTTAATAAATGCACTTTGCTCCTTATCCCTAGAAGCAATGGATATGGCCTATGGAAATAATAAGGTGTGATATTCTATCTTTCTGTTTTAAATATGGTACATTATTGAGTTAAATAAGGAGTACACTCATTATGACTTAGTATTTTAGTAATGGGACTAATGCTTATCTTGCAGGCTCTCTCAATTCTTTTGAGTTTTTACCATTTGTGGTGGTTATTTGTTGAAGGGGGAGTGAAGAGGACTATCCAGTTTGTGATTTGTCTAATTAATATGTATTAATGATTTTAAAATGTGTCTGTTTCTCTTGGGTACTGAGTATTTTAAGAAACATTTTGATAAAGAATGAAGGCAGTACCACATTTATAAATGAGTTCCATAAAATGTCATAATAATATTTGTAATTACAATTTATGATTGGGGCAATACAAGATTTAAATCAAGCAATATATATATGTCTCAGTTTCTCTTGCCTTCGTTGGGATGGAAAATAAGGAGCTAATAATTTCTTTCTAAAGGTAATGATTCTCCCTACCTTGGAAATTAATTTTTTGCTTTGCTCATTAACTGAATGAATAGAACAGTACTTGAATATTGACATTCAAGAACATTTCTTTCTGTACTCAAAATATAATTTTCTATTATACTTAGAAAGCACAGGAATATATGGATTTATTTATATTTTAGAAATTATTTAAAATAAAATGCTTTCTGTGTTTTAAAATAAGTATAGTGTGACCACTTACAAATAAATGAAGATACCCAGAACATGATTAAAAAGCAGAGAATGCAGCTTTATAACTTGTTTAACATATTCCTGTAAGATCCAAAATTATATTGTCTGCCTAGACCTCAATTATAATTCTTTACACTGTGGCTTTTCATCTGTAAGACTGATGTAAAGTTTAACCACTAAGGTTTCATTAGGGAGAAGTTTTGTATACTATAGCACATAGCTAGAGAATTACATAAGCATATAGGTGTTTGAAAATAATGCATTATAGTTGACTCCAAATTAAGGCAAGAGCAATACAAAATATAGCGAGGTAATCAATTTCTTGATATCTTTAATAATCCTACATCTTTAAGATTAACTCTTAACACACAAATATATTTTTAATAGAGTATCTTAAGGAAATCTGAGCAAGTTCTGTGGTAATGTCTTGAGAATTTACATATTCACTCAGTAACCACAGTGTGTTTACTCTATGTACATGATACTCTGCTAGGAAATACAAGATTTTTACTTTCAAATAGCATGTAAACTACTTGGCTCATGGTTAAGTGGTAATTGAAGTGGTATAAGAGTTAAAGTTATAGATCTTATGTGGTGTGAGACTTATTTTCTGAATCCTTAGTGTCCTGTTATGGAAGATGTTTTTACTGCATATTTTGACTAAAAGAACTAAAATTAATAAAGATAAATGAATTTGTGATCAGAGTTGAGGATTGAAGGAATTGCAAAAGTTAGAAAAGGGCAATTTTGTGGAAATCAAAAGAGAAAAATGTTACAAGAAATCAAGAAGAATGAGAATAGAGAAGAAATAGGAAATTTGATTATTATTAGTTTATAGTTAACCTGGAAAAATATAATTTAAAGAGAGTGGTTGGAGCAGATGTGATATTTCAGGGAGGCTTAGAGGGAACAGTTGTTGAAAACATGGATGCACTGGAATGGGTATTATATTCCTGAGAATGTGTTCTTATTTCTCTATTATATGATTTGATTTTGTAAAGTGAAGTGGTAAAGGAGGAACAGAAATAAAAGTTTATAAAAATAATTCAAGTATAAAAAAATCTTTAAATGGAAGCATGAAACAGTATATTATTTACTTGTGCTTTCTTTAAAAGTTATTGTAAAATATGCAGATGTTGAAATAAGAAACTTGTATAATTTTTTTCATTGTTAAAAATACTTTATCAATGTTAGCTCTTCTGAGTTAAATATTCTAGGGATTAAAGATTTATATATCAGTGTCCTTTATCGTGGCTTTAAAGTGACCAGTCATTTCATTTTTGGTCCTCATTTCAGGAATTTGTGCCAGTGTGTTGAGGAAGTAGCTTATGGTAAAGTTTTCAAATGGGTTGATGATACTTGTGCAGACATATTACCAAACTCAGTATAATGACAAAAATAAAACAGCTGTTGTTCGTAGTTTACTGTATATCAGGCACTTACTTATTTAATCATTTAAAACAACTCGGTAAGGTTTGGTGGTAGTATCCTCTTTTTCACAGATGAAATATGAAAATAGAGAGCTTAACTAATTTATCTGGGATCACCTATTTGGTAAATGTTAGAGCTTGGATTTGAACCCACATCTGTATCATTCTACAGCTTTATTCTTAACCACTAGTGGCTTTAACTTTTGTGTGCTATAGAGTTTTTTCGATTATGCATCTGCCTTTGGCTCAGGTTATAATCCTGGGGTCCTGGGATCGAGCCCTGCATTAGGCTCCCTGCTCAGCAGGAGAGTCTGCTTCTCCCTCTCCCTCTGCCTCTGGTTGTGTGCTTTCTTTCTCTCTCTCTCTCTCTTGCTCACTCAAATAAATAAATAAAATCTTTAAAAAAAAAAAAGTCTGCTGTTGAGTTTTTAAAAAATATAAATACCAGGACTACATCCTAGGTTTCCTGAGTAAGAATCTTTGTTATGAGGTGTGGATGTCTGTACATTCTTTTAAATGACACACTATTCTTGTATATATCCTGGTCAGAATGAGCAGAAGGAGGAGGAGGAAGTAATACTAGGCAACATTTATGGGGACTTACTATGTGCCAGATATTTTCTAACATGTGGTTGTTTCTGTATATTATTATCTCCATTTCATACATTAAAAAATTTTAGTGGAAGTAGTAACTTACTGTTACACAACTGTTAAGTGGTACAGTTGAAGTGAAATGCTAGGCAGTTATAGGCAGTTCACAGTTATGCTGTTTCTATGATGATACATTTTTCTACCACACAAATTTTTAAGGTGTGTACAACATTAGCACATGCAGGAAGGATCAGCCTGACCATATTTGTCTTTCTGGTTGGTGAAATGCTAGCAGCTGAGGAGAGGGGTTTGTCTTCTATTTCTGCTACTTTTCTGTTAGTGTCTAAACTGGTATCAGCCATATTCTTAACATCATACTTTTCCCCCTGCTCTCTGTTGTCTTCTTTCTGCTTTTTTCATACTTCCTGACATTCACACATAAAACCTGGACATTTGAAGACTACACTAATAAGAATATATGTTAGTCAGCCTGGGCTGCCATAACAAATTATCACAGACTGGGTGGTTTAAACTACAGAATTGTGATTTCTTACAGTTCTGGAGGCTGCAGGTTTGAGATCTAGGTGCCAGTATGGTGGTTCTAGTGAGGGCTCTCTTCTTGGCTTGAAAGATAACTGCCTTCTCACTGGGTCCTCATGTGGTGGGGGTGGAGTGCTTAAGAGCACACCAACAAGTTCTCTGGTGTCTCTTTTAAGACACTACTAATCCTGGCTTACCAAGAGTTTTACCCTATGACCTCATTTAACTTTAATTACCCTCTATTGGCCTTATCTCCAGATACCATCAACTTGGGGGTTAGGGTTTCAACGAAGGAATTTTAGGGGGACAAAGTTTAGTCTGTGGCAGAATGTATCTTTCCTTCTGGTCAGAAGACTAGCCATTCTATATGTCTAGAATAAGTTTTGAATTTTTCAGTTTTTCCTCATGAAGGGATTTTCTTCCTAACCAATTTTCCAACTAGAAGCTGTTCTAGATACTTGAAGGTGGGCAGAAAGGCTTGTCTTATGATAACTGAGATTCTGTTATGATATTACTAACTTTATACCAATTAGATATTAATTATAGTCATGCTTTTCAGAGTATTGTGTTTTATTTACATTTGAGGTGCTAAAAATTCTTGTAAGAGCAAAATGCAATATGTTTTTTCTCTAGGAACCATCTCTTTTTGCTGTTGCCAAATTGTTAGAAACGGGTCTAGTTAACATGCACCGAATAGAAATTCTTTGGAGACCTCTAACTGGGCATCTGCTTGAGGTAACTTCTTTTTCTTAAATACTGTTTACTTCTCGTTAAGAATAAAGGCCTACACATTGAACTAATGATTCTGGATAACCATATGAAAAATCAGCATTACCATTTTTTTTCCTTGTACTTATCCCTGTATAATTTATCAATGACTGAAGTTTTACAATAATTCCTTTGGTGGAAGAATTGCTTTTGGCTGAAAAATGGGTGATACACAATGCAGTCTCTGAAGTCTCCTTCAACTGTTACCTTGGGACCTCTTTCTTTTGTTACATAGTCTCATGATCTACCTCAGTTTCAGCTAGTTCTGAAACTTCAAGGCAATTGGGCTGAGAGTTAGTAGTAAACATTGTGTCTTTATAGCCTTTCCTGTGATCCTGAGATAGCTCTTTTGCAAAGGGAAAAACTTTTTTGGTATCACTAATTATAGATAGTACCAGGGAATTGTCATCTGAATTTGTATCTTGTGTCCAAGTTGGAATGATTGGTAGTAATGAGCTACTTCTCAGTAACAGCTGCTTTGGTAATTATATGTGTTTATGTGTGGTTTAGGTTTAGGTTACCAGGACTCATTTTGTATTTTTTGAGTAAGCTAGGAAAGGTGTTATTCTTAATAAGAAAAACAAATGTCCTTGTCCTTTTCTTTTTTTTTTTTTTCCATTTTATTGGGATTACTTTTATGAATTATTAAAGGATATATGCCAATTTCTTTATCATGGACCTTCTCACCAAATGGCACAAAAATAAGTTTTTAAGATTTTAGCACTAAGATTTTGGTATTTGATTATGAGGGTAGGCCTAATTAGGAACTTTGGTGTCAGCTTGCTTTTTTTGTTTACTCTGATGACACAGTTTACTTTTATGACATCCTTTTTTTCCTGTGACTTATTTAGTTTCATCTTTTATCTTCTCTCTATTGCTTCCTTTGCCCCTTATACAGAAGGTAAGCTAACTTACATTTTAGATATAATTTTCCATTACTGATGAACTTTTGATACGATTTTTAAAATGTGAAAGAACAGGAGTGTCTGGGTGGCTCAGTTGGTTAAATGTCTGCCTTCCACTCAGGTCATGATCCCAGCATCCTGGGGTCAAGCCCTGCTTTAGGCTCCCTGCTTAGTAGGGAGCCTGCTTCTCTCTCTCTCCCTCTGTGCCTCCCACTGCTTGGGCTCTCTCTTTCTCTCTCAAATAAATAAATAAAATCTTAAGAACAGAAAATGTAATGTTTTAATTTTTCTCTTCTCAAATTGATGTGTGATACATAGCTTAAGTATACAATTTAAATACTTAATTTGTATTCAATGTTTTGTCCTCAGGTCTGCCAGCATCCAAACTCTCGAATGAGAGAATGGGGAGCAGAAGCTTTAACTTCACTTATTAAAGCAGGATTAACATTTAACCATGATCCTCCACTTTCACAAAACCAGGTAAAAAAAATTCTTGTTTTTAAAAATAATTTTTAATACAAAATCATCTCCCATATATAATTTTTTCTTAATATAGCAAATGGATGATATTCTGAGAATAAGTTTTGTTGCTTAATATTCTATTTTATATGTAGGCCATGGATATCTTACAGAAGTTGATATGTCTGGATTTTTAGGATTATCTTTATTAAAAAATACAGCAACTTTCTTGCAAATGACAGGGAATTAAAGCTATTAAATTAAATTAAAGCTATTAAATAAAAAAGCTAGAACTGGGCTCTTAGTGCGGAAGTTTCCCTGTTCATGCATTACTAAAGCTTTATTTTGATGCCCTACTTTATTAGCCTCCTTGGTTTGGTCCTTAACTGTCTCTAATTTTTCTCTGATTACCCATACATGAGTAGAAAACAACCACTGGAAGAGGCAAGTACCATAAATAGATTTTTATTTTAAAATACTTTTAAAAGTTATTTTATTCTTCCAGAGTTTATTTTTGAATCCTTTGTTCTGACTTCTGTAATCATTCACTTATATCTTACACAGTTTTTTAAAAGTCTCCAGAAGTTCTGTTGTTTGAAGAATGAGTAGGAATGAGGCATTTAATAGGCATTTCCATTGCCTTCATTATCTTACTATATTGTAATTGTGTTATACTTATTGAGTATATACGATATGCCAACTGGTGTATTAGCTCTTGGCATAGAATGATAAATGAAACAGAAAAGATGTATGTTCTTACAGAGCTTACATTTTAGATTTCATACTTTTTCCTATTATACTTTAAGGTTTTTGAAAACAAAACCCTGATCCATATCCTTAACGTTCAGCTTAATACTTGGCACATGGTGAGAGCTTTAATGTTTTTTTAGTCAGCGAACCAAATAAGTGAGTCCTTGAAGAGAAAAAAGTTAAAAATGAAGCAAGTGCTTTCAGACTTTCAGATACTTTTGAAAGGACTGGAACAGAGTACTTTTTTTTTTTTTTAACTCCGATGGGTTCCAGTAGTTTTATGCCATCTTTGTTCATGTCAACCATACTTAATTTTTAGGAGTATTAAAAATTTTAAATACATGTGATATACATTAACAGAATAAATGAAAGATGATTTTAGAAATTGGGGATTATTTTCCTCTCTCCAAATATAGCTAGATATAAATAAATAGATATATATTTCCTTTAGTGAGATTAATTTCATATGGGTCTTTAATTAGCGTCTTTTTAAAAAAAAGTTTTTAATTAAGTAATTAATTTTTGTGGATGTTTTTTAATGCAGGATCACTCTCCATTTAATCAAAAATTTAACATGTTGAAAATTGGTTTTTATTTTCTCTTATTTTAAAAAAACACAGAGGAAAAATAAACCTCTGGTGATTATGGTTAGAGAATCACATTCAGTGTTTGTTTTAGTAGAAAAGTTTCTGTTTACTATTATAGTCTGAGTGGAAGTGAATTTAAATTTAAAAAGCAACTATAAAGCCTTTCTGTCTTTTTGAGCCTCTCTTCCTAATTAGTTTCCTGCCCTACTTTCAGAGGCTGCAGTTGCTTTTATTGAACCCATTAAAGGAGATGTCCAGTATTAACCATCCAGATATCCGACTCAAGCAATTAGAATGTGTGTTGCAGATTCTTCAGAGTCAGGGAGACAGTCTTGGGCCTGGATGGCCATTAGTGCTTGGAGTCATGGGAGCAATCAGAAATGATCAAGGGTAAGTGTTTAAAATTAACATCTAAAAAGTAATGAAGAAGGACTTTGCCCTAAAATCTTGAAGAAGTGGTAATTTTTTATGTGTCCTCTTCCTGGCTAAGATCTAGAATCGTGTTTCTTATTTCTATGCCCAGTGACTGTAGTGAATTATCAGGGCTCACCTTTCTTTTGGAAGGATAGAAAAATTGCTGTTTACTTGACAATTTGACATTTATACAGAAATACGATGTTTATAGGGTAAATGTACCAGGCTAACAAATTTTGTAACACATCAGAAGATTGGGTCTTACATTATTAAAATAAGCACTGGTGAGATGTGAATTAACACTTAGGATTTCACTGCATATATTGGGAAATCTAAGAAATTACTTTTAAGGGACTTTTTAAAAATTTATTGTTCATCGCTTCTCGGCCTTTTGGCTAAGATCAAGTGTAAAAATTTATTGTTCATTTATTTTGTACCAGTGTATTTTTTTTAAGTTTTATTTATTTATTTGACAGAGATTATAAGTAGGCAGAGAGGCAGGCAGAGAGAGAGAGAGAGAGGAGGAAGCAGGCTCCCTACTGAGCAGAGAGCTCGATTCGGGGCTCGATCTCAGGACCCTGGGATCATGACCTGAGCCAAAGACAGAGGCTTTAACCCACTGAGCCACCCAGGTGCCCCTGTGCCAGTGTATTCTAAGTCCTGTGCCCTGCTAGTTACTCTGATTACACAGATAAATAGCTCTTGCTCTAAAAGTAGAATCTTAGGAAAGAGGAACAAGGTCTGTAAGTAGAATCCTAATGAGAATAGTCTGTTATCCTGTAAAAGAATAAGATTCCAGTGGTAGGGGCCTGTGTCCCTGGAGGAGGGCAGAGCCAAAATTATGAGGGACCTTATATGCTTTTATAAAGTATTTGGATTTATCTTCAGTACATTGAGGGGCATTTTAGGACTTTTAAGCAGAGGAACAGTGTGATCTGATGTGCATTTGAGATATATCACTGTGACAGCACCATGGAGGGGTGGGTGGGACATGAGAGAACCTGCAGTGTTCTCTAGAAACACAAAGAGGATGGACTTAGCTACTTAGCTGATTGATTATGGAAGTGAAGGGTGATATAGAAAATAGAATAAGGAATGACTCCTATATTTGTAACTTAGGCAGCTTAATGAATGGTGGTATTATTAGCTAAGTAGTAAATACTGAAGGAAGAACAAAATGGACTTACTTAGCTTAAGGTAAAATGTTGCAGCGGAGAGAGAGGTCTATCGAATGTTTGCATATATTTGTCTCATTCTGCAGCAGAACTCATTCTATCTGGTATGATGACTAGTTGAGGAATTTTATATGATTGAGGTGCTTGAGCTTATTAGGGAAAATTATTTTTTCTTACTTATTTGTAGTAGTAAATTTTTTTAAAAGGTTTCATTTATTTGAGAGAGAGAGAGAGAGAGCGAGCATGAAAGGGGGGAGAGTCAGAAAGAGAAGCAGACTCCCTGCTGAGCAGGGAGCCTGATGTGGGACTGGACCAGAGCCAAAGGCTGTGGTTGAACAAACTGAGCCACCCAGGTGCCCTAAATTTTCTTAAATACTAAAAATACTAAGATGTGATTAAAATGGAAAGAGATCAGCCATGGCTTAAATCAAGCTTAAGTATTTTTCTTCTCCCAGTCTACAGTGCAGTTATAAAGTAGGACATCTTTGGGGCACCTGGATGGTTCAGTGGGTTAAGCCTCTGCCTTTGGCTCAGGTCATGATCTCAGGGTCCTGGGATCGAGCCCCACATCTGGCTCTCTGCTCAGCAGGGAGCCTGCTTCCCTCTCTCTCTCTGCCTGCCTCTCTGCCTACTTGTGATCTCTGTCAAATAAATAAATAAAATATTAAAAAATAATAGGACATCGTTGTAGGATGAAATTAATTAGTACATGTAAAACACTTAGGAAGTGCATGACATAACAAACAATAATAAGTTTTAGCTATTGGGGTGCCTGGGGTGGTTCGGTTCATTGGGCATCCGACTGATTTCCACAGACTGATTTCCACTTCGGTTACAGTCTCAGGGCTGTGAGATCAAGGCCTACATCAGCTGGAGTCTGCTTCTCCTTCCCCTTGCTTGAGTGCCCTCTCTTTCTTTTTCTCTCTCTCTCTAAATAAATAAAATCTTAAAGAAAAAATAAGCATTAGCTATTATAATTCATTTCATTATTATATTTCACCACTAGAATTTCTCTCTAAAATCAGTTACTTCTTATTCTCTTCATTTGAAATTCAAAATGTACTCTTTTCTTTTACAGACTAGATAGAGAATTTTAAATAAGATATAGATATAAAAGAATGAGGAACTAATTTTCATTCAGTGAGTAAATTGTGTGTATTTGCATGTGCTAGGCACCATGCTAGGTATTGGGGATATAGTGGTGAGAAAGGAGCTGTGGCCAGTTTCCTTTTCTCATTAATGTCTAAGTTTTGTTTGGTAGTTGATACAAAATTCTTTATTTTTATTTGTTAATTGTTCAAGTGTGTGTTTCTCTTTTACATTTATATAAATACTGAAATACTGTATGACCTATATTAGGAAGATTTTCTTGTTCAGTTTTTAAAATAGAATTTAGCTTGGTTAAAATTATTGTAAGGTGTGTATTTTTACTTACATTTCTTTTAAGTGCACAAGTATAATTTTTTTTCTTTTTTTTTTTTTTCCAGAGAATCCTTGATACGAACTGCATTCCAGTGTCTTCAGTTGGTTGTGACGGATTTTCTACCAACAATGCCTTGTACATGCCTGCAGATTGTTGTAGATGTTGCAGGTAGCTTTGGACTTCATAACCAAGAACTTAATATTAGTTTGACTTCAATAGGTTTATTGGTAAGTATTACTGCCTTTCTTGTGATCATATAATTTAGAAATCACTGTTAAGCTATTGAGAGTGAATACTAAGAGAATTGGCTTTTGGCTTTAGAGGGGTTTTTCAAATGACTTTTAAGTAATAAACTTATTTTGCATGAAAGGTTAAAACACAACTTAAGAATTACTTCATTAATAGAATATTTGGAATAATTTTGGGCTTTGCTATATACACAGTCCTATAGTTTGTCAGTGCTGCTTTATTAGCTGTTAGAAGGCATATGTTAATGGAAGAGCTTTGACTGTGGAAGCAGGTATACTTATGTTTTAATTCTGTGTGCCTCTTGTTTAATTATTGACATCTTGAGCCTCATTTTATTCATCTTTAATGTAGAAAGTAAAATCTAAGCTAGGATATTATTAATATTATATAAGTAAACAAATAGAAAGCTGTTCCCAATATAAATGTATTTAAAGAGATTATTTTGACTCTTTAATGTTTATTATAAGCCAGAAGTTTTAAAAGTCAAGCTTAAATACCCCTTACAAGTAAGATAAGTTACTATTAAATAGGTAATTATAGGAAAGAAAATAAGCACATGTATAGAATTGTTCCCAAAGCATAGTTCAGTGTTGATCAAATTACTGCTAGGTGTCACCTCCTGTATTTTTATGGTCATAGGATTCTCTACATTTTTATCATTGGCATAATTCTCATTAATTCATACACCACATACTGCGGTTGAGAATGAAGTCATAAGATATATTTGGATATAGTAATTATTCTTATGAAATTATAAAATACTATTAAATGATATTAAGGAATTGTTAATGATTTTTGTGGTGTCATAATGGCATCATGGTTATTTTTTTAAACCCTTTATCTAGTGGAATGAAGTAAATATGACAGAATGTTAATACCTGGCTTTCTGTATATCAGTATATTGATACATTTTCCCCGTTTTTCTATATTATTGAAATGTTTCATAATTAAAATGTTTGAAAATATTCACGTTAGCCCATGCTTGTTTCCCCAAATTCTCCTGAGATCAGATGGAGACATGTGACAGAGATGTTTTCAGATCTGTTCTACTAGAAAAGAAATTACTGAAGTGGCTTTTTAAAGTTTTATTCTGAAAGGTAAAGCAACCATGTGTTGCATATATATTTATGTGTTTGAAATAAAATCTGTGAGTGAATGGCGTTTTTCTACTTTGCTTTTCAGTGGAATATTTCAGATTATTTTTTCCAAAGAGGAGAAACTATTGAAAAAGAATTAAATAAAGAAGAGGCAGCACAGCAAAAGCAGGCAGAAGAGAAAGGTGTTGTTTTAAATCGGCCTTTCCATCCTGCACCACCATTTGATTGCTTGTGGTTGTGTCTTTACGCAAAATTGGGTGAACTATGTGTGGACCCCCGTCCTGCTGTGAGGAAGAGTGCAGGACAAACTCTGTTTTCAACAATTGGTGCACATGGAACTTTACTACAGCACTCAACGTGGCACACTGTTATTTGGAAGGTACTGTGGATTAGCTTGAGTTACTAGCTTTTGACACAGATTTTAAAATTTTTCAATTAATCTTTTACCTATTAATTTTTGAAGAAGAATTTCCAGGCGTTTATGCTTTTGACAATACAGAATGTTAGTTTTGTCATACTTTAAAGTTGTACCTCACCCAGAATAAATTACATACTGAAAGCCTATTCTCTCTTTTTCTGTTTTCATCTCTTACTATTTGTCTCTGATTTCTGCCTTTGCCTTTCCCTTTTTGCTTCCTGTTTCCCCAAAACCACGTAATTTAAATGTAACCAATTGAGAATTTTGTAAATAAAAGAATATCAACAGTAGTAAAATTTACTTTCAGGATTACCAAACAGAAGTAACCTCTAATTGGTAAATTCTGTATATTTGTTCATTAAATATACAGTTTCATTTTCTTTCTTTCTTTTTTCTCTTGCTTTTCTTTGTTGTTTTTTAATATTTTATTTTTTATAATATATATTAATATATAATATAATATAATAAATATATAATATAAATATATATTTATATATTTTATAAAATATATAAATATATATAATATAAAATATAATAAAATATATAAAATATATTTTAATATTTTACTTTTAAGTAATCTCTACATCCAACGTGGGGCGCAAACTCAGAATCCTGAGACCAGAAGTCACTTGCTATACTGACTGAGCCAGCCAGGCACCCCTTTATTTTTCTTTCTCGTCCTCTTTAAAAACTTTCTAGGGGATGCCTGGGTGGCTCAGTTGGTTGGGCATCCGACTCTTGATTTCAGCTCAGGTTATAATCTCACAGTTGTGAGATTGGGTCCTGTGTTGGGGGCTCTGTACTCAGCATGGAGTTTGCTTAGAATTCTCTCCCTCCCTCTCCCTCTGCCCCTCCCCCAGCTGTGTGCAGGTATACTCTCTCTCTTAAGATAAATAAATATTTTTTTAAAACTTTTTACAAAGCCAACAACTTATTAGTGAGGATCCCCTCTTTGCTGAAAGCTCTCCATTTTTGTTCCATGTATTCTATTTTAATAAAAATGTATTTATTGGAGTACCTGGGTGGTTCAGAGGGTTAAGCCTCTGCCTTCGGCTCAGGTCATATCTCAGGGGTCTGGGATTGAGTCCTGCGTGGGGCTCTCTGCTCAGCAGGGAGCCTGCTTCCCCCTCTCTTTCTGCCTGCCTCTCTGGCTGCTTGTGACCTCTGTCATATAAATAAATAAAATCTTTAACAAGTTTTTTAAAAAAAATCTATCATTTCACCACTTTTGTGAATTTCTGAGATCAGTAAGTTTGACAGTAGGCTGCATAGTAAATCTTAGTTGTATTTAACAATTTGTTTTCAATGTCTTCTTAAATGTCTTCTTAAAAAATTAATAATTCATATCCACTAATAAAAATAATTAAAACCCCTTCTCCGTCCCGTGTATTCTGTTTCAACTCTATCCAGTGGCTCCTCCTCTTCAGATCACAAACATGCTTAAGCCTTCCTTACCATTTAAAAAAACAAACTGCTATTTTCAGGTTCCTATTTTCCTTTTAAACAGCTTAATTGTTAATCTTACTGCCTAGTTGTCAGTGATTTTTTTTTTTTCCTTCCCTACCTCCCCTGCATTCTCCTGACCCTTTAATATGATTTCCAGATTATTCTACTTCAGAGTCTCTTAAACCTTAAAGTAACAGAATCTCCTAGAGGACTCGCTCAAGTACAGATTGCTGAGCCACCAGCCCCTCCTCCCAGAATTTCTGATTTTTCTGAGCCGCCCTGGCTTGGGGTCTGAGAATTGCATGTCTGTGAATTGCCTGTGTGATGCTAATGCTGTTGGTTCTGAGACCATATTTTGAGAACCATGGAAATTGTTCTTAGGCTATAGGTGGTCTTCTAATTGCCAAGATTTTCACCTTAATTCAGTTCTTACCCTACTCATTTTTATTTTTTTGTAGCATCTAACACTTGATTATTTTCTCCTTGAAATTTCTCTTCCCTTGGATTCTGTTTCACAGAATGCTTCTGCTTGTCTTTCCAATTTTTAAAAAATTTTTCTTCAGTTCCTTCCTCTGAATCTACTCTTCAAGTCCCAAAGACTTCCTGCTTGATTTTTTCTTTCTTCTTCTTTTTATTTTTTTATTTTTATTTTATTATTTTTTTAAGATTTTATTTCTTTGAGAGTCAGAGAGAGTGTGAGAGAGAGAAAGAGCATGAGAAGGGGGAGGGAAGAAGCAGGGAGCCTGATGCAGGACTCCATCCCGGGACTCCAGGATCATCACCTGAGCCAAAGGCAGTCGCTTAACCAACTGAGCCACCCAGGCGCCTTCTTTTTAATGTAGGCTCCATGCCCAATGTGGGGCTTGAACTCGTGACTCAGAGTTCAAGAGTCATGTGCTCTATGGACTGAACCAGCCCGAAGTCCCCTTGCTTGATTTTTTTGAAGCACCTTCATGTAGTCCTGAATCTTCAGTTATAGTCTCTCTACAGATGTCTTCCATAATTTATTTTTTTGCCTGGACTTCTTAGCTTCATTTCCTTCTTGTATATTACCCCATAGATACTTTATTGATACCCCAAATCAATAAGTCTTAGAAATTATTCTATCCAATTTTAAAGTTTTTCATATTCCAGGATGCCTGGGTGGTTCAGTGGGTTAAGCATCTGCCTTTGGCTCAGGTCGTGATCCCAGTGTCCTGGGATCAAATCCCACACTGGTCTCCTTGCTTGTTAGGGAGTCTGCTTCTCCCTCTGCCTACTGTTCCCTCTACTTGTGTGCTATCTCTCTCTCTCTCTCTCTCTCTGACAAATAAATAAAATCTTTAAAAAATTTTTTCATATTCCATGACTTTAAAGATAATACAATATATCTACTGTTAAAATTTTTCTAGTATTTGGGATTGATCTGTCAGGTATAATTTCTTGTGACAATTTCTAACTGCTATGCTATTACTTAAGCTATGTTATTTTTATGTTCATTTTTATAAATATTCAGGTTCTCTTTCATTTATTGGACCGAGTTCGGGAGTCTTCTACCACTGCAGACAAAGAAAAGATTGAGTCTGGAGGTGGCAATATTCTCATTCATCATTCAAGGGACACAGCAGAGAAGCAGTGGGCAGAGACATGGGTTTTAACATTGGCTGGAGTAGCAAGAATCTTTAACACTAGAAGATATTTACTGCAACCTTTAGGTATATATATACATTTTCTCCCTGGTTATATAAGTAATTCATGTTAAAGGAAATTTGGAAAATATAAAAGATCTTTAAAAAATTTATGTACAATGCTACTTCCCAAGAATAATCAGTCTTAACTGCCAGTCTTTGTGTATGTGTGGTGTGAGCCATACATGTTTTCATTCATCTCATTGAGAAAACATGTAATGTAGCTCATATGGGCTAGCCTCTAGGGGATACAGTGATGAGTAAAATACACAGCATCCTTGGTATCTTGTGCCTGAGGGAGTAACTATAATTACATAAATGCAAACTTACTACAGTGATAAATGTTACAAAGGAGTGGTGCTTTGTAAGCATCTAATATGTAATTGACCTAGCCTCTGTGATCTAGGTAGGCTTCCCTAAGAAAGCAGTATTTTAGCGAGGAGATCTGAGGGGTGAGTGTATGTTCATCAGGCAACAGTAAGACGAAATGTGAAGAGTTTTACAGGCAGAGAGAATTGTACAGGTCAATAGTACTAAGATTAAGAAACCCAGTGTGGATTGTACCTTCACTTCTGATGGTAGTGACGGTGGTGGTAGAGAAAAATGAACAGAACGAAATTTTTTTTTGCTTAATTATGAGCATGTCCTACATAGTCTTGCATTTTTACAAGTTACTATTTTACATTTCGCTTTTTTGTTCCTGTTTTGTGTTTTTTTTTTTGTTTTGTTTTTTTAAGATTTTATTTATTTGAGAGAGAGCATGAGAGGAGAGAGGTCAGTGGGAGAAGCTCTGCAGGGAGTCTGATGTGGGACTCGATCCTGGGACTCCAGGATCATGACTTGAGCCAAAGGCAGTCGCTTAACCAACTGAGCCACCCAGGCACCCTTTGTTCCTGTTTCTGTTAAGGCATAAGTGTATTTATTCTTTTCATCATCATTTTTGTGTAGTGTTCTTCATGCATTTTCCTTTTTTTCCCTAGAATAATCCATAGTGTCTGATCCATTTTGCATTCCTAGAGCTTAATTTTTTTTTTTAAGATTTTTTTTTTTTTTTGTCAGAGAGAGCCAGAGAGCGAGCACAGGGAGACAGAATGGCAGGCAGAGGCAGAGGGAGAAGCAGGCTCCCTGCCGAGCAAGGAGCCCGATGTGGGACTCGATCCTAGGGCGCTGGGATCATGACCTGAGCTGAAGGCAGCCGCTTAACCAACTGAGCCACCCAGGCACCCTTTGTTCCTGTTTCTGTTAAGGCATAAGTGTATTTATTCTTTTCATCATCATTTTTGTGTAGTGTTCTTCATACATTTTCCTTTTTTTTCCCAGAATAATCCATAGTGTCTGATCCATTTTGCATTCCTAGAGCTTAATTTAATACATACGTAAAAATCGTAGTTTTTAGTTTTCATGTAAAATTTACAGAAAATGAAATGTACTGGTCTTAAGTGTACATTTGCTGAGTTTTGACAAAATAAGCATCATTTTTAATACTTCCATGATTGTTACTTTATTTTAAAAGCTAAAACCCAATAGATAAAGATCTAGTTTTTTTTTTAAAAATGAAGACATAAGACAGTTTGTGTAGCTTTGATAATGTTTTTATAATTTGAAGTTTAGAAAATGTTTTTTATTATCTTAGAATGTTCATATGTTTAACATAACCATGTACAATATATAACTATACCTGGTTTTTTAGAAAGAGGACTTTTTTCTAGCCATAGACTTAAATTAGTAAAGGAATTCCAGGGGTTTCCCCCCGATTATATGAAATATTCTGAGATTAAGTCACCATTCTGGTTGGTAAATTATTGTTTCATCTGACTTTTGAACGAGGATGGCAAAAGACAGAAGTTTTGTTTAGCTGTTTTGATAGTTTTTAGATGTAATATGTCAAAATTCTTTGAACAGTTTAACAAGAAAAAAATCTGTTTTCGATTGTGTATAAATTATATCTCAATTTTTAATAAAAGAAAGAGTGGAGAGGAAGAGGCATGTAACTGGTGAGGTATTATTTTTTTGTCCTATTTGGGCAGAATAGTACCTATTGTTTCATGGTAGGACTACTTCGAGCTTTCCTACTAACTGAATGCTTCCTTAGGTGTATGGGTTCATCTCCTCTTTAAAAATTTAGTCGTTTATAGCCTTTGGGAAGTGAGTTTAAACCTTATTTAAGTATTTCATAGCCTATGTATGTCATCCTACTTTGGAAAATACCTGTTCTTCTGATTTTGGTGTTATTTAAATGCAAGTATGTGGGGCCCCTGGGTGGCTCAGTTGGTTTTAAGTGTCTGCCTTTGGTTCAGGTCATGATCCTGGGGTCCTGGGATTGAGCCCCTCGTTAGGCACCCTGCTCAGCGGGGAGTCTGCTTCTCCCTCTCCTTCTAACTCTCCCGCCTGCTCGTGCTCTTGCTTGCTTGCTCTTTTTCTCTCAAATGAATAAAATAAAAAATCATCACAAAAAAAAGTTCAAGTATGTGGGTAATAATCCATGGTATTAAAAGCCATTAGGCTAGATTGCTGGAGGAACAGGGTCATTTTGCTGGGCTTCATAGGAACAAATTACATGTTTCTATAAAAAGCTTCAGTATAAATGTGCTTAATTGGTCATAGGAGTAGAAAAAGAGATTGGATTGATCAGTGGAAACCAATAACAACCACTCAGCCCATGCTCTGCTGGTGATGGATCAGCAGACTCAGTTTCCCATGAAAGGAAGAAATTTAGATTCATTCTAAAAAGCAGTCTGTTCTTTATGGTACATTTTCTTCTCGTGACTCCTTGTAATTGGGACTAAATGTTTAAGAAAATTCTGCAACAAAAAAAGGAAGGAGGGGCACCTGGGTGGCTCAGTGGGTTAAAGCCTCTGCCTTCACCTTGGGTCATGATCCCAGGGTCCTGGGATCGAGCCCTGTGTCGGGCTCTCTGCTTGGCAGGAAGCCTGCCTCCCTTCCTCTCTCTCTGCCTGCCTCCCTGCCTCTCTGCCTGCTTGTGATCTGTGTCTGTCAAATAAATAAATAAAATCTTAAAAAAAAAAAAAAAGGAAGGAAAACCCTGCAACTATAAGTTATGTAAATATGAAAAAGTCTA
Organism: Mellivora capensis; assembly: GCA_004024625.1. Lineage (NCBI taxonomy): Eukaryota > Metazoa > Chordata > Mammalia > Carnivora > Mustelidae > Mellivora > Mellivora capensis. Next base: position 166,409 of record PISX010001506.1, read on the forward strand.
AAGCTAAGATTTTATGAGTATAGCATAGTTTATTTTAAACATTTAGACTTATAAAAATATATTATTCAGTAATAATTTGTAACTTTTCCAATATTTTAAAAAATGAGAACATCTTAAGATTTTAATATTAATAAAGATAGATGGATAGATCAAAGTTGTTATTAAAAAGCTTTTGTTTTTACCCTCTTAAGTTTTTATTCCATTCTTCTTAGGCAGAAATACCAGGAAATATTGTAAACGTGTACGTACATTTGTAGAGTTCTGTATTTAAGACTGAAACATTGATGATATATTCATTATCCTCTTTGTGGTGCTCTTTGTTCCTGTATTTAAAAAAAATTTTACTGGATTTTTGGATTTCATTGATTTTAATTCACATTGTTTGTAGCTTAATACCTAAGCATATTTCCCTAGTGTATAGGAATTAGAGTAGGAGAATAAAACAAACATTCTAAAGTGTGCAGTAGTAAGAGAAATCTTGACTAGTAAGAGAAATCTTGACTGCTTTGATAGATTTTGTTTTTCTCTTCCTAATACAGGAGATTTTTCAAGAGCATGGGATGTTCTTCTTGACCATATACAGTCAGCAGCACTCAGCAAAAATAACGAAGTGTCTCTGGCTGCACTGAAAAGCTTCCAGGAAATTTTACAGATTGTGTCCCCTGTCAGAGACTCAGATAAGCCTGAGACCCCACCTGCAGTTAATGTACCTGTGCCTGTCCTTCTAGGGTCCATATCAGGCCCTGGCCTGAGCAGACCATTTGTAAGAACAGATTCCATTGGAGACAGACTGGGAAGATACAATAGCTCTGAGCCACCAGTAGTTACTGATGAGCTTGAAGATTTGAATCTCTGGTGGGCTGCATGGAATACCTGGTATAGAATTGGATCAGAAAGCACAAAGCCTCCTGTTACTTTTGACAAACTGACTTTCATTCCCAGCCAGCCCTTCCTTACAGCCTTAATTCAGATATTTCCCGCTCTCTACCAACACATAAAAACTGGTTTCAACATGGATGACTTGCAAAAGCTGGGAGTCATATTGCACAGTGCTGTGTCAGTGCCAATAAGTTCGGATGCGTCCCCTTTCATTCTTCCATCTTATACGGAAGCCGTTTTGACAAGTTTACAGGAAGCTGTGCTTACAGCTTTAGATGTTCTCCAAAAGGTAATAGAATTTTAGTGGCTGTCTAAACAATAACGCATGTGGTTTGCTGGCAGTTTTTTAGTTTGCTATATGTTTTTTGAGATGAAATCTGGATCATCAAGACTGTCGTATATGTATACGTTGTGTAAATTCAGGATTGTAAACATCCAGTTATTTTAAAAACATTGGGTTTTCTGATGTATCTGAAAAAGTGATTCAGGTTTGTTTTGAGAGTCTTTCAGAAACTGTATGTATCCTCTTGTTTCCTTTCACCAACATTTTTGGTTTGATCATGCAGTTCTTCATAAGAGGATATACTTTTCTGAATAACAATGTTAGTTAATACTTATATAATTAGAAAATTAATAAGGTATGGGATCATATATATATTTTTTTCATTTAGCTCTGGAATTGTTGGAAGCCTATATTTTTAAAAAGTAAGAATAAATTTATAAATTTTCCTCATGGAAATTTAAAAAAGATGTATCTTACCTATGTGTGTTTTGTTTCTGCAAAGAAGTTATTGAGGAGTACTGGGTATTATGTAAAACTGACGAATCACTGACCTCTACCTCTGAAACCAGTGATACATTATATGTTAATTATTGAATTTAAATAAAAAATTAAAAACCAAACAGCTAAAAAATAAACAATTGACCTAGAAATCATTGAGTAAATCCCAATTAGTAGGGAAGACCAGATCAAAATCAAAGAATTCTTTAAACTCTCAAGATAATGCGCAATTCACAATAACGAAAATGCTAAACAGAAAAATGTCTACTGAGGAGCCAGCAATTCCAACAAAGTTGCTATGACATTCTAACAAAATTAGAATGGAACTAGATTCTGATTACACATGGTTAATCAGATTCGTGTACTGCAAATCATGTTTTCTAATTAACTGATTGCATTATATCCAGCTGGAATGATGAAAACTTTCACGGTAAAAGTAGCGGTTTCTGTTACACCATAATACCTTTTCACTGGCTCTGGAGGAAGGCCAGCTGAGCAGGAATTCCTTGATCTCTTTAACACTGTGTAAAGAAAAATTGTGTAGAAACTTACAATTTAAGAGAATCTGACATTTAAAAAACTTTATTTTAGGGATATGGGCTTTCAACAATTAAAATCAGAATAGCTATTTTATTTTCAGTGTAGAAATAAAAGTAGCCTGTCAGTACCTACTTTGTCCCCCTTGATTGACCATGCACATAGGTTGCTTATGGAGTGGCCTGGAGGAAACTGAAAAGTTATTCTGTCACAAATCAGAGCAAAGCACAGGCCTTATAGGATGTCTGTAACTAGAACTCTAATTCAGATATTTGACATAGGTTTTTATAAACAAAGAAGAAACAAGCCTCCAAAATTCTTTTCAAGAAAAAAAGTACATAATTTTATTTTTAAAAACTCTGCTTTAGCAATGACAGAACAAACAGAATCATTTATTCCAACTACTAGGAATTTGTTCTGAGCTTTTACTGGCTTTGAAAACAATATATACATACCTTCAGTCTGAAACTTAGGAAGTTTTGCTGCTGACACCCATAGGTGTCAGAAAATTTTTTTACAGCAAGATTTACTTACTTTGGGACTTTATCCTTAAATTAATAAGCTATCCAACTAAACATTTTAGTGATTAAAGATCATTTCCTTCATAAAACCTCATTTTTTATTTCATGTTTACCCTTATATAGTTTAGGGCTTCAGGGTCACAGTTTTCTCTTGGTTTTTAAATCACTAGTTCCCACCAAATTGACCTAGTTATGTATGCTGATTTATTTATTTATTTATTTATTTATTTATTTATTTATTTATTGGGGGCCAAGATATTTTGGCATGTGTGGGACATGAGAATTTGATTTTTTGTTTTACCTAAGTTCTGAGATCGGGTGATTGCATCTGTCTTATTTATTGCTGAACTTCCTAAAGTCAGATGGCTGGGTACTGTATCTGCCTCTGTCATCAAGGCTGCCAGAGTAGTACTGCAGGAAACACCATCACATTATATGTGGATGGTGCCCTTGGAGTTGTGCAGTGAAGCCCTGCCTGCTACTCAGTGGGTCAAGTTTTGGGATCTCTTTAATTATCAGCTTCTTAATCTATAAAATATGAAAATAACAGATCTAAAACTTTCTTTTTATCATATGGGATTTGTAAGGCATTTGCTAAATGCCTGGCACAGTTAAACTAAATGTTAGCTGTTACTGTCTTCAAGTTCCCTATCAAGGGTCTTAGTATATGAGGGGAGAGGGCAAAGAAGTCTTAATATATACAGGTACTGAAGGAATTACTGTTGAAGGACTTAATAAGAGAAACCTTGAACCATGTCAGAGGTTGGATGTCCATTTTCTGTTCTTTTTTCCGCATGTGTTTTCAAACTGGAATAATAGGAAATGTGTAGATTGCTGACTGATTCTTAACTTTTGGGTTAAAATCTGTTATCAGGTTCATCCTATAGTTTTTTCTGATATGCAAACTTAAGAATACTGAAGAAAAACCAATAATAACTTTTTCTTAGATGGGATTTGTTTTTTAAAAAATGTCAGTTCCATATTATGCATCTTAAGATCTCAGAATTGCTTAAGTCAAGTATAGCACTATAGTATGTTTTTCTTTTTATAAAGGGCCACTGAAAATCAAAGTATATAATCACAGTCTTCATTTGGTGCTAAGATATTTCCAGAGAAATTGTAATACTTAGTTTTCTAAGGTAACCACACAGGCTTTTCTCTCTTTTTTAGTCATTGTGAAAATTAAGTATCTATTTGGTATAATTATTTCTTTTCCTAATTACTGCTTGTTTACTCCTAAGAGTTAAGACTCAGCAAGAGGTTAAGAAGAAAGTAAAACTTAACAGAAGCAGTCAGTAGAGTGAATTTTTTTAGGTATTCAAGTTCTCCATTTATTGTTACTGAGAAAAATAACCAAATATTGATAGTATTAGATATCTTTATTCTACTTTTTTACATTGTAATTACAAGATGATCTAACTTAGGCATGACAGCACTTTGCTTATCTACTTTATATTTCAAGACTTTTATTTAGAACTAAATGGTAACATAGTAACTAAATAGTTACATCTTCTTTCAGGGAAAATAAAATTAATATATTATCTGACAGGTTAAAAAAGCCATGGATTGCAGAAAAACATAAATGTATACATCTTTTTAAAGAAATTCCTTAAAAATTTGAGATGCTTTGAAAAAAAAAATTGAAATGCTTTGAATTTTGATTTAGTACTTTGAGGTTACCTAAAGTGTAGAATGACCATGCTTTTTGTTTTGTAAAGCAGAAATGTATTTTAGACATTATGTAAATAATATCATTAAATATTTTTCCCACAGAGAAAAAGAAACACTAAAATATGTGAAAGGGTGAGAGGAGAAAACACATTTGTGGCTAGAAAAAAATGAAAATGTAAGGTTTATTTTAGGTGCTTTCAGCATATCTGAAGTAATAAAATCTGCAGTCAGGATACACATTTTACTCTTTGTTTTATCAAATTGCTTATAGCAATAGATTTAATTTCTGTTAATTTTAAAAAATATTGTTTTAAACCAAGTCTGTATATTCAGAACATTAGACATTAAATATACACTTTCCTGTTGAAAAATTAACATATACATTTTTAAATTTTTTTTTTTTAAGATTTTATTTGTTTATTTGACAGAGAGAGAGAGAGATCACAAGTAGGCAGAGAGGCAAGCAGAGAGAGAGGAGGAAGCAGGCTCCCTGCTGAGCAGAGAGCCCAATGCGGGGCTTTATCCCAGGATCCTGGGATCATGACCTGAGCCAAAGGCAGAGGCTTTAACCCACTGAGCCACCTAGGCGCCCCTACATTTCTTTTAGAAACAGATTTTCATACATGATTTGTTTTCCCAACTATAATACACATGATTATTTGTTAAAGTCAGAAGACTAAGCATAGTGCAGAAATCAGCTGTCATTTCAATGAACTGATACTATCACTTAAATAGAAGTCAGTATTAGTCAATATCATCTTGGTCAGTGAAGTATTCTTGATGGTCTAGTGGCCGTATTACTGAATAAGTGATCCGATCGTGGAAACTCAGGACTGCCTGGGATTCCTCTCCAAGTACTTGCCCTTTTTCCAGTCTGTTAAGTAATAAATCACACTTTCTATTAAAAAGCATTTTTTTAGCTGATTAACACATTTAGCTTTTACTGTATTCAATAATAGTTTAAAATAACTTGTAATAGCTATGTCCTTCAGGGCTTATAAAAGATTATAGAATACTTACATAAAATAGGACAGTTTTTAAGATTATTTGGTTAAATGTGTATACAGTGAAGAACTTAACTGGAGTTCAGGTTGTGCATTCTACTGTTCATATTATTGCTTTTATAGGCCATCTGTGTGGGGCCAGAAAACATGCAAATAATGTATCCAGCTATATTTGACCAGTTACTGGCATTTGTGGAATTTTCCTGTAAGCCTCCGCAGTACGGACAGCTGGAAACAAAGCACATTGCAAATGCAAAATATAATCAGGTAATTTGCTTTAAATTGTATTTTCTCTGTAAGATTTCATGGCTTATAAATAGTTCTACTGAAGAAGGACTTTGAGTATCTCAGAAATTTTTCATTCACAAATAAACTTTCATGTGTCTGTTAATAGTTTAAGCTGAAAAGAAACACTATTTGGAAAACCTTTTCTGTGTTCTTTTTTTTCTTGTTTATGACTTTCCTTTCCCAAGTAGTTCTCTAGATAGTTTGGCTTTTCATGTTACATTTTTCTTCAAAATTCCTTTCTTGACTGCCCCATCCCATTACAAAATGGCTTCTAAATCCCTAAGCCTAATCTTGTCTAAAATAAATAGCTGCAATGCAAAATGAAGAAATCCGTGTGTACTAAATAAGTTGTCTACTGCTGGTGTGAAATTTAGTTGGATTTTACCTAAAAGATTTTTATAGCCATAGCTTGCAAATTTTGGCTTAGGGGGAAAGTAAATTTCTCGGTGCATGCACAGGCTGATTTTGTTCACTCAACATAAATTATAATTTTACATGGTCCAAAAAGTAGTTTTAATGTGTATTAACTTTTCTCATTCTATTTGTCTTGCAACACAATGGAATCACAATAGATCCAACTATTTGCACCGGTGAGTTAAATTTCCTGAAATTGTCCTAACCTATTGGCAAAAAGTAGAGTACATCTTTCCCATTTCTTGATAGAATGCTCTCTGTCCTTTTTCTGATAGTTTTAATTTTTGCCTGGCTGAAAATTGTTCTTTCGTGAAGTACGTATCTATTTGAAAACTTTGCATGTGATATAATGCAGCCTAAAGCCAAGGACTGAACTTTAAGACAAAAAAGGTTTCTCTTTGAAAGTAATATGATTTAATTTAATCTCATTTATTTTTAACTCCATGTGAAAATATTACTTTTTAGGCAGAGTGGGTAGCCTTGAATTATGTACCGTTTGCTGAAAGGTCTTTAGAAGTAGTTGTGGATTTATACCAGAAAACAGCCTGTCACAAAGCAGTTGTGAATGAAAAAGTACTCCAGAATATTATTAAGGTAACTTTTTCTTTTTAATTTATATTTTTTGATGATGACACTATTACTGAAATTACTCTTTAGGTAATAACATATTATCATATATTGAGATAAATGGAAAAATATTTATATTATTATTTATAGGGACTTTTCTCCTACATTCATGGATAGTATTTAGGAAGCCATTCCCAGTATGAAAAAAAATTTTTTTTAACGAAAAATATTTTAAAATAAGTATGCATTAGATTTTTCTACAATTCTTAAATTATGCCACAAGTCAATGAAGGATCCTGTTTCTTAGGACAGTACTTCTCATACTTCAAGGTTGATGAGTATTCAGAGAGAAGTTCACAGTGCATCGATTTAACTGATCATCTATATTTTGTTTTTAAGCCAGTTCCCTAGTGTATGGACAGTCATTTTTAAAACTCATCTCTGGTTGATTGTGTCTGATTCCTCCAAAGTTTATTTCTTATTTTTTTCCTGTGTTTTGAAGGGCAAATCTGAACCTTGCCTTCTGTTTATTGAACAAATACAGGCCAATATGAACCATCTTCCCTCAAGGAAGAAGGCCTTTCTCCATTCCAAAGCTCATCCTTCTCTTTGTTTTTCTCCTTTTCTCTTTTCCTTTCTTTCTTTTTCCTCCTTTCTTTCATTTTCCTTTTAGCCTTGTAAACCATATCTTGGAAAGAAGATTAAGCCCTTTAAGAACTTTCTCTCACTTTACTTCCTATTCAAATGGCCATCCTCTTTCAGCTTTCCTTCTTTTCCAAATTCCTTTACTGTAAACAGCTTTTGTCCTTCACCTAGTCACCGCTCACTCTCAACCCACTGCATGCTGGCTTACTTTCATATTGTGCTTCAGAAATGACTTAAAATTTAGAAGATCAAATCTTTAAATCCTATGTCTTTTTCTAATTATCTTCCCTATTGTATGGTATTGCTGAAATTCCCAACTGGAAGTGGAGTCAGGTTTCCCCAAAGCATCTGGGGAGAGGAAAAGGATAAATAGATTTGGCTAAGTGGATTGTCTCTTAGTGGAGGCCCAGTTCATGCTAACATGTAATGGTTCACTGTGTGAGTAGTTTAGTAATAATTGTGTGGAGGGTGATGAAATTAAGTTTTATATTCCCTCCGTAACTGTGAAATATGAAAATGTATTTCTTCTACTCCTTATCTCTAACTAGAATTTTTATATAAAAGCAGAATTTGCACTCTAATGCAAATGATCTGATTGTATGCTGAAACTATTGATAATGCTCTGAGACAACTCACTGTGGTAGTTTGGTCCATCTGGTCTTCTAGTTGCCGGATAGAACTATGACTCTAGGAGTTCATTCTGAATCAACCAAATTAGTTCTTTAATGGTTTATAGCAATCTACCTCAAAAGTTGACCAGTTAAAAATAAGTCTGAACATCGTAGTCACTATACATAACTCAGATGCTTTACACCTATATCCACAAGGGTTAAAGATTTAATAAATTGTCTTTTTAATTATGAATTTTACTGAAATAACTTGGAAATGGAAAAAAAGGTACATTTAAATGTTGGAGTAGAACATAAAATTTAAAGAACTTTAGAGATAAAACATAAGGCTTCAAAGTATTGATGCTTTAGGTTATGTTTACCTAAGCAATAATGAAGAAAGCAAGGTATTGATCTCTCTTAGATGTGAGAACGCCATCAGCCAAATTATTTTCTTCTAGGAAAACTATGGCAAAATGTTCTAACTAAATAACATCAGGTTGAGAGAACCTGCAAAATTTAAGTTTGCTACTCTTATCTTAACTTTTGAGATAACATCACTGCATTTTATGATGAGAAACTGAAGTTCAAAATGTTCCTTATTCAAGGTCATTGTTTATAAAATGGAGTCAGAATATCTTTCTAGGCAGTCGATTTGAGGACTATGTCTGAAAATTGATCTTTCTAGAAAATAACATCCTTTTTAAGTGAAAATATCTATGCTATTATTTTTTTCTGCTTTAGTTTTTTAAGTAATTAAAGTGTGTATATATTTTAATTAAGATTTACATATCTTAAACTGTCTTTATTTTCACAGACACTTAGGGTTCCTCTCAGTTTGAAATATTCCTGCCCTTCTGAAAGCACATGGAAATTAGCAGTATCTTCTCTCCTCAAAGTTCTTTCTATTGGGCTACCTGTTGCCCGGCAGCATGCTTCTTCTGGGAAATTTGACAGTATGTGGCCAGAACTAGCCAATACTTTTGAAGACTTTCTCTTTACCAAAAGGTCAGCTTATTCAATTTTATAGTTTTAAGACAGTCTCTCAAAAAGTATATAATAACTGCAATTGATCTAAAAACAGTATTTCTCATTATTTATTAGCAAAATAATTATTAAGATTGTTCCGTTATATACAGAGCACAACTGATTAAACATTTATCCATTAGTACAGTATCTGTGAACAAGTGGAGATTTTTGCTTTTCACGCTATTTTGTGTTTTTGTTTTTTTTTTAAGATTTTATTTATTTATTTGACAGACAGAGATCACAAGTAGGCAGAGAGGCAGGCAGAGAGAAAGAAGAGGAAGCAGGCTCCCCACCAAGCAGAGAGCCTGACGCGGGCCTCGATCCCAGGACACTGGGATCATGACCTGAGCCGAAGGCAGAGGCCTTAACCCACTGAGCCACCCAGGTGCCCCGCTATTTTGGGTTTTAAGACAGGAATCTATAAGACTATGTGGATGCATCATAATTAAGGTTTTGACTCAGTGAAGCTAAGAAGATCTGTTTTTTAAAATCTGCTACCCATTTGACATTGCAAAAGGAAAACAATTTCAGAAAATCAGTATTTTTACCATAAAAAATAAGATTAGTGGTGATAATGATCAGCTCTTTAAGATGTTAGGTTTGGCAACCTAATTCCAAGAGTGGAATTTTCACTATGTGATATCCACCTAAGCATTTATGGATCCTCTTTTGACCCCTCACTGAAAGTAGGATAATTGGAACACACACTGAATTTTTTGAAGGAGGACTCGTCTGTGGGTTAACTTAAATTTTGCTGTGTGAAAGCATATCTGGTATTTCAAAATTGAAAGTAATGACATTCTAATTTCTGTTTCCACAAATGGTTAGATTTTGTTTTACTTTCTTTTGTATTTTTCATCTCTAGATATGTTATGGATACCAATGCAAGTGTACTTTTTGTGTTTGTAGAAAAATTATAGGGACTCACAAAACATATTCAAACAAATTATGTTTTTATCTTCAACCCTGAAAATTGGAGTTCCTCTGTGGACTCCATTGCATAAAATCACTATGTTAATTTGTATAAATCAAGTAGGTTTGGAAATTTATACTTTTTCTTTCCCAGTTCTCTGTATATGCATGTTGCTTTATCAATAAAAGCTTTTAGAGCAGGTTTTTTAGCAATGAGTAAACTTTTCTTTAAGAATTTCTTTTCCTGGGATACCTGGGTGGCTCAGTCAGTTAAGCATCTGTCTTTATTCAGTTCGTGATCCTGGAGTGATCCTGGAGTCTCGGGATCAGAGCCCCTCATCCATCTTCCTGCTCAGCAGGGAGTCTGCTTCTCCCTCTGTGCTTTACCTTGCTTGTGTGCTCTTTCTCTCTCTCTCTTTTGCTCTCTCAAATATGTAAATAAAAATCTGAAAAAAAAAAAAGAATCTTTTACTGTGGCTGAGTCTTTCCCCCATCTTACTTATTCTCAAGTTTCTTGTAGCATATTCTTATTAAATTCAGTTTTATGAAATGATTTTTGTTTGTTTTTGTGCAGGAAAGTAGAAAGTGAAATCAAAGTCCTAATAATAGATACCGTACATCTCATGTCGTTTTGTGTTGATGCAGCTGTACTATAACTTCATTGGAGTCTTTTGCCCAACAATGGCCCTACTTATAATAAAGGTTTGAGTATATTGGGTATGTTAAAAAATCTTATTGCTTAAGAAGCAGCCAGTGTAGTGCACTGACTCAGGAGTTGGGCCACCTGGACTCAAATCCCAACAGTTAGTTTGTAACTGAGATATTTTCATCTGTTAAGTAGGAATGATAATGCTACCTAACTCATAGGGTTACTATGAGAGTTAAGTCACTTAAATTAAGTGACTGCTTAGAGTATTATGTCACTTATTTTATTTTTATTATTTTAGAATAGGTGCAGGAAGGGCAGAGGGGGGAGGGTGAGAGAGAATCTTAGGCAGGCTCCACGCCCAGCATGAAGCCCAAGGAGGGCTTCTGTCTCACAACCCCGAGATCATGATTTGAGCCGAAATCAATTGGATGCTTAACTGACTTGGCCACCCAGACACCCAGTATTAAGTCGCTTAAGAAAAGTGACTGCTTAGAGTAGTAGCTGGCACATGAGTGCTTTAAAAATGCTTGTTACCACTTTTATTATCCTCATTATTGTTATTTCTTTTCCTTCAGAGAAAGTGATATTATACATATCCCTTCCCATGAAGCAGCCATATTTCAAACCAGAGTTTTAAAGACCCAAATTCTAAATAACTCGGAGTAGAAATTTACTTCTAAATTTGGAATTGCTTATAATGGCTAGAAAATAACAAAGGCACTAAATTCTGCTATCATTAACACAGAATCAGCATTCTAAGTTGTGATTATTTTAGTTATAGATTTAAGCCTTCTGCTACCCTAGACTGAGAGTCAGGAAACTCATGACCTGCTTTGGACTCTGCCACCTACTTTCTGCTGACCTTGAACTGGTTGTTTCCCTTCAGTAGGCATCATTTTTCTTAATTATAAAATGAAATGAATTGATTAGTTGTAGAAGTCCCGCTAGTTTATACGTTTTCACTTAAATTTTTCATCAGTGTGAAAACAGTGGATAAATCCAGTTTAGTTTTCTGTTTGTTTTTTGTTTTTATAATTTTTTTAAAATTTATTTATTTGTCAGAGACGGAGAGAGAGCGAGCAAGGCAGACAGAGTGGCAGGCAGAGGCAGAGGGAGAAGCAGGCTCCCCGCCGAGCAAGGAGCCCGATGTGGGACTCGATCCCAGGACGCTGGGATCATGACCTGAGCCGAAGGCAGCCGCTTAACCAACTGAGCCACCCAGGCGTCCCTCCAGTTTAGTTTTTATTTCTTAGTCCAAAAATATTTTAAGGCTCAAATTGAAAGCTTTCATTAGTTGGTTAAAGTTAAAAATGCAGTGCTCACGAAGAGAACTTAAAAATGATGTTTATTTTTATTTCATGAGAGGGCTTTGTTTTTTGTTCCAAATAATTGATTACTTTGGAAATCACAAAATTTTGTTTTATGTCACATATATACTTGTTCTATAACTGAAGTCCATCACTAGTATTTGAACAGTGATGTTTCAGAGCATTGCTTGGAGTAACAAGACATAGGTTTTTGATAATACTAATATTTGAGTATATTTTATCTTGGAACATTTATAAATCCTTAAACTTCTTTAATGTATACTCTAATACATAATAATAACATGCCTTTCTCTGATATTTCTTAGCTTCTTTTTGGTCTGTAAACTGTTTTGCAAGGCAGTGTAACAAAGAAATAAAAATAAAACCAAGGGGCCCCTAGTTGGCTCAGTGGGTTAAAGCCTCTGCCTTCGGCTCGGGTCATGATTACAGGGTGCTGGAATCAAGCCCAGTATCGGGCTCTCCGCTCAGTGGGGAGCCTGCTTCCTCCTCTCTCTCTCTCTCTGCCTGCCTTTCTGCCTACTTGTGATCTCTATCTGTCAAATAAATAAATAAAATCTTAAAAAAAAAAATTAGCTAGAAGAAAACAAAGACTTTGGGTGTAATTGAGGATTATGACAAGTAAATACTTTAAATGAGAAAAAGAAAATACATGATTAAAGATGAAAAACATGAACATTGTGATCAGGTAGACACGAGGTTTTTTGTTTTTTTTTTTTTTTTAAGATTTTATTTATTTATTTGTCAGAGAGATAGAGTACAGGCAGGCAGAGTGGCAGGCAGAGGCAGAGGGAGAAGCAGGCTCCCTGCGGAGCAAGGAGCCTGATGTGGGACTTGATCCCAGGACGTTGGGATCATGACCTGAGCCGAAGGCAGATTCTTAACCGACTGAGCCACCCAGGCATCCTGACACTTGAGGTTTATTAGGAATTCATTAAGTCCTCCTTAAAGTACTGAAACGTATTTATCTTGTAGAATACACTTGGACTAGTGAGAATTCATAGAATTAGTGGCCAGTGGACCGTAAGTTTAAAATCACCAAGTAGTTCCCAAAAGAAATCAGGTGAAACATATTCACACAAAAACTTGTTCACTGGGGCGCCTGGATGGCTCAGTGGGTTAAAGCCTCTGCCTTCGGCTCTGCAGGGAGCCTGCTTCCTCCTCTCTCTCTCTGCCTGCCTCTCTGCCTACTGGTAATCTCTGTCTGTCAAATAAATAAATAAAATATTAAAAAAAAACCAAAACTTGTTCACTAATGTTCATAGCAGTATTTTTCATAATAGCTTAAAAAAAAAGAAAAAAACACAAATGTGTTTATCAGCTGTTGAGTGGATAAATTAAATGTGGTCTGTCCATAGAATGGAATATTCAGCCATAAAAAGAGATAAAATACTGATGCATGCATGCTACAATATAGATGAATCTTGAAGATATTATGCTAAGTGAAAGAAACCAGAGATGAAAAGCCATATAGTGTATGATCTCATTTATATAGTATGTCCAGAGTAGGCAAATGCATGGAGACAAAGTAGATTAATGGCCACAGGTGGGAGAAGACAATGAGGAGTGACTGCTAAAAGTACAGAATGTCTTCAGGAGTGATGAAAATACTCTAGAATTGAAAGTGGTACAACTTTGTGAATATATTAAAAAGGACTGAATTATACATTTTAAAAGGTAAAATTTATGGTACATGAAATTGTATCTCAATATATATTTTTTTAATGTACCATGCAGAGAGAACTGACAGAAATTACAAATAATACTTTATCAGTTTGAAGGCTCTTTTATTTCAAATAAAGTTTCATAAAAATAATTTTTTAAAAATAGCTAACTTACTAACCTCAGTCTTAGATAATTTAAAGATCTTATATGGCCAATTTCTGCCTGGATTATTGACAGTCTCTACATACACTTTATAGGTAAACTGTGTTAATCATTAGTGTTTTTTAAAAATTCAACCAATGTTTTTTTATATGCTCAAAGTGTTTAGTAAGGATACTGACTCTAAGTTGAAGTATAACACTTAGTTTGGGTTTTGAGATCAGAATACGTAATCTGTGCACGATCCAATAATTTCCCAATTTTATTGATCACTGGGATTAGGAGTAATGAACTTTGCAGTTTCTAACTTTGTGTGCTACCTTCTTTTAAAGTATTATAAAGTATTTATAAAGTATTTTAAAAATCCACTTAAGTGGGGTGCCTGGGTGGCTCAGTGGGTTAAGCCTCTGCCTTCGGCTCAGGTCATGATCTCAGGTCCTGGGATCGAATCCCACATCAGGCTCTCTGCTCAGCGGGGAGCCTGCTTTCCCTTCTCTCTCTGCCTGCTGCTCTGCCTACTTGTGATTTCTTTCTCTCTCTCTCTGTCAAATAAATAAATAAATAAATAAATAAATAAATAAATAAAATCTTTAAAAAATATATCCACTTAAGTGTTTCTGATATATGATTCCAATAACATTATTAGTGTCTGTTCCTAATAAACTTTTTTAAAATTGCTAATCAGCCCATCCTTAGTTACCTTCACCATCTTCAGAATTTTTTGTGTGTCAGTGAACACTTACATTACTTGATTATAAATTAGAATTAAACAGTTTTATCTCTAGAGATACAGAAAGCTTCTGTGAAGCTACTTTAGTAGTAGTGGTTATAAAATTCCCACCATTGGTACAAATTTGGGTACATGTCTTTAAAACTTTTTCTGTAGTTTCCTACTACCGGATTGTAGTTAGTCTAGGACTTGCACACCAGAATGCACGTTTCATGCAACAGGGACTAGGTCCATTTTGTTCACAGCTGGATCTCGTATAGTGCCTAATATAGACTATTTGGTACTCAGTAATTTGTTGGATGAAAAATATCTAAATCAAACAAAGATCTGGTAACCATAGTAGAGTACATTTGTGTGTGTGTATATTCTAATACTTGTAAATAGGAAACACTTGTAAACAGAAAATACTTGTAAACAGAAAAACCAAATAATACCAAATAAAGCAAAAATAGCCCTAGGTATAAAAGTGTACACTGTGCCTCTAATCCTAAATATGATAACGCTATTTTTGCATTTACAACATCAAAGAGAAGAATTTAAGCTCAAACATCAGAGAAGTTTAGGGTCAAATTCTGACCTTGTCATTTGCTTATAACACATTCTTGGTCATATTACTAGCATTCAAAGCCTCAGTTTCCTCTTCTGTCAATTACATGAGGATAATACTACATGTGGTTACTGTTCAATCATAGGAAGTAATACAAATAAAGCTCTTCGTACATTGGCTGGCTCTGTAACTTTAGCTGTTACTATTACTGTAATAGGCATTAACATCTGATTCTCAGCAGTTTTCAAGTAGTTTATTTTTCACTGCTTCTCAAGTTTAATACCATTTTACTATTCATTCTTATTAAGAGTCATGTGGTTTAAAATTCACCTTGGTTCTCACAGAATGTTGATTTCCAGTGATCTTGCTGGAACAATTTTCTGCTTTTTTCCCAGATGTTCTCTTTTTTATTGTAAAGATCTTTAATATATTGTGTTTATTACAAATTAGTGATTAATGGTCAGTCTCTGCGTGAATAGTTCAGCAGGTAACCAAGACACTCCACTGGCAATATAAGTGAATTCAGGTATCGTCACAGTGGTAATTTTTGTTGTTATTACAGATAATAGTAATATCCTCACTCTTTATTATTCTTTCATTCATTAGTACTGAAAGGAATTTAGTTTTACAGATTTTATTTAGTTCAAGATTGGACCAAGCATTTTTGTAGTTAGAAGTTCATGTTTGTAATTAGTTTAGTCACTTATCCTAATAACTTTAACTAAGAATACTGTTCTTTTAAATAAATGGTAATGTCTAACCTGGGTGAGAAAATACTTTTTGTCATTTGAATGCTGTTTATTTCCAGAGAACATTTTACCTTTTAAAAATCAAGTGTTTTGTTTATTTTTTTAGCATACCTCCAGATAATCTCTCTATTCAAGAATTTCAGAGAAATGAAAGTATTGATGTTGAGGTGAGGAAGCTATTTAAAACATTTTCCCAAAACCATTTGTGCAAAGCAAATAGTAGAAATGTTGGAACTATAAAATTGCTAAGAGAAAAAGTAAAGTAGTAGGTTTAAGATTGAACCTAAAAGCAGTAAAACTCACATAGATTAAAGGTTAGTTTTGAAAGCACTGACATGATTTCCTTATACTTGTTAGCTTTGTCTCTAAATATGAAGTTGTGTTCATTTAATAATTTAAAAAAGAAATTCATACAGTAAAATCTGTCAGTTATTGAGCATGTATTTGAGAGTTTTCTCTATAGTTTGGCAAACCAGGTGTTAGTGGTTCAAACCAATCAGTAAGTTGTTTAGAATTTTTTAAGTAGGCTCTATGCCCAACACGGGGCTTCAACTCAACCCTGAGATCAAGTGTCACACAGTCTGACTGAGCCAGCCAGGCGCCCCTAGGTTTTTGTTTTTAACCAGCTGTAGATAAAACCTCTAGAACTCTGGAGGCACATAATGAGTGTTTTTTTTTTAAGATTTTTTTTTTTTTTTAATGGAGTTTAAAGAAGTAGATTTTTTTATGGGTTCTTTGTTGGGGGAGGTGTTTTGATGATTTTCCTTTAAGTGGGATAAAGGGTCTTTTAAGTTAAATCAAATAAGTAAACTACTTTAAAGTGTACACTGCCTTTTGTCCCATGTTTTAAAACTGTTGTAAACTCCTTTTTCTTCAAAGAGCAAATTAACGCATTATAAATTAGAAATGAGCTGTTTAGCAAAAATGAATATAACTTTACTTTCTCTTTTGGCTTATTGTTTATGATTCTAAAAAGGTGATTTAACCAGATTTATTCTTAAATCTGTTTTGGATATTTTATTCTAACATGGATACATTTCATATAAGATCAACATTTATTAAAGTGACTACATAGTAAACAGTTTATATTATTGACTGTTTTGTAACTTATTATTAAAAAATAAATTATTATTTTTACTAAGGTGAAATAGGCTACCCGTCCTGTATGTTAACATTAAAATATTTATGCACTTTATTAAGAAAGATTCTTTAATCGATTTTCTTTTAAAATAAAATTTAGATTTTAGTCTAGAAAGTGTCATTTGTGTTGGTCTTTTTCAAGAAAAAAAATGCATTTGAGTTTATCTCTTTTGTTTTAGGTAGTTCAGCTTATCAGCACTGAGATACTACCTTATGCCAATTTTATTCCTAAGGAATTTGTCGGTCAGATAATGACTATGCTTAATAAGGGCTCAATACACTCTCAGTCATCTTCATTTACGGGTATGTTACATTAATGATTTATTAAAAATGTTAGTAATTATTGAAGCACTTTGGATGAGGCTGATTATAGAAATGTTTAGTCCTATGATTGTGGTAAATTATGAACTTGAGAATTGTCGGATAAATTTTAAGAATGTGATAGAATATTAAGTTTTATACAGAGAAATTGTGGATATTCTGTGAATTATGTGCTATGAATTAAATTGCAGAGCACTTACGAAATCTACGTAAGTCACTGTTGGCCGACACAAGTTAACAGTTTTGTGAAATCATGGATTATTGGGAAGGAATAAGTATATATTCTACCACCTAGCATTTGGCTAACTTCTATGAGTCTCAGTTTTGTTATCTGTGAAATAAAGATATTGATATCAATTGCTCAGAGTTATAAATTACAGTTAACCAGTTAAAACAAATAGATGCTATAACATTGTTAATGGAACTAAGTTTAGTAAATGCTTACTATGTGCAGGGTATTATACTAGAGTGTTACCTCTTTCCTCACAACGTTTCTATGAGAATAGTTTCCACCATATTGAAGAGGGAAATAGGTTTAAAAAGTTTGGAAAAATTATCCATAATCTAAAGGCTGGAAGCCAAATTCATCCTTAAAAAGAATTTCATGCTTCTTTTCATTTTATTATGCTACCTTATTGGGAAATAATACTTAAATTGCCTTTTGCTATTATTTCTCTTTTTCTAAACCTGTGCTCAATTGCTAAATGTAATCGTGTGGTATCATAATATGATTTTTCTCTTGAGATGATTAAAAAATTTTAAATTTGTGCCATGCATATCCATTATCTCCAGAATTTACCAGAGCCATGACTAACTTCTGCTGAACTCTGCTGAACACTTTAAAGAGCATGTAAATGCACACAGTTTGGCCACTAGGTGTCTCTCATACTGCTTAGTTCAGAAACTACAGTAGTTCTTTTTCCCAGCCCAGATAAGTGATAAAAGTGATCTGATAAGTGCAGATTTAACAAATATAAAAATCTCAGAAAAAAAGATTAAATACTACTTATAGGTTAATACAGTCAACTTTTTATTATTAAGAGTATATAAAAATTTCTAGATATATTTTTATAAAAGTATTACAAACTATTTATAATCAGATGTAAATATTTTAAGCTAAATAAGGACCACTGAATTGCCATGTATACTTTTTCAAGCAATTTCTGTCTTGCCATTTAAAGTATTAAATATACCAAGATAAAACAGGTATGTGGACATTCTTCCAATGGCTTTGCCATAGGACACAAACTTCTCAGTTTGAACTTGGAGGGCTTTTAAAAACATATATATAGAAAGCCTTCTGTGCTAAAATGGACCAATTTGTAAAGACTTAGGTTGCAGGGATCATTTTTGGTCCACTACTTTTAAGTATGACCTGATAGCCAAAGCTTTCAGAGAAAATCTTCCAACGTGAAAGAGAAAAAACAAAACAGATGAAGAGGGAAGAATAGAAACCCAGAGGAAATGTAAATTCAGGGCCACAGAACATTCCACTCCCAAAAAGCACAATTATAATTAGGATGTTCAAAGAGATGAAAGATTTTACATCCATGAAACAGAAAATGCTATTAAGAAGGAGCAATCAGTATAAGAAAGAGCTCATAGAAACTAAAAATATGACCACTAAAATAACAAGTTCAGTGAAGGGTTGCAAGAAAATATAAGGAAATAACCCCAAAAGCAGAGAAAGAAAAAAGGGGGACAATATGAGAAGAAAGAAAGAAAATGAATCCAAGGGGTCTAACATCTGACAATAGATCTTCCAGAAAGAGAAAATACAGAGCAAAGCTAAAAGAGGAAATTATCAAAGACATAAACCGAAGAAATCAGTCTCCAGATTAAAAATGGCCATTCAGTAACCAGAACAGTGGAAGAAAAAAGATCCACAGGAAGATCCACAAATTTTATGTTGTCATGAAATTTCAGAGTACTTGGGCTCAAGGGAAAATTCTATAAGATTTCAGAAAGAAAAGAAAAAAGGCCAACACGAAAGGATTTTGTCACGATGACACTGGACTTCTCAGTAGCAGCATTGGATGCTAAAGGACATGGACGCAGTGGTTTCAGAGTTACAGTCGGGAAGGATTTTTAACATGGAGTTTCATATGTAGGCCCACCGTTGTCAGAGTATAAGCACAGAATAGTAATTCTCAAATGTCGGCATGCATTAAAATCAGTTCCAAGGGCAAGCTATTGCTGGGCTGTAGTCTCTGCGCTTCTGATTCAGTAGGTCTGGGGTGGGATGTGAGAATGCTCATTTCTAATGAGTTCTCTGGTGGTGCTGATGCTGCTAGGTAACACACTGCTTGAGTACCACAGTAAAGTAATGATGTTCTTGGAAATGCAAGTTCTGAAAATTTTTACTTCCCTTTCAGTCTTTCTCAGATACTCCAGTATGTGTTCCATGAAAACAAAGGAGTAAACCAAAGAAACAGAGGGCATGGATCTAGGAAGTTGGGTTAAAACAAGAGAGAATAAAGACAATTCTGAGGGTTTGGCAGAGACTATTCGGAGGATATAGCTGGATGGCAGGTCTGGAGAGCAGCTAGTCCACACTAGAGCAGAGGTCTGGCTCTGGGAAAGATGTTGCCAAGAGGAAGGAGGTAAGGGAGAGAGGGAGGAAGAAGAAAGAAAGAAAGAGTATCGCAAGTTTGAACTTGTAGAAAACTATTGAGAAGCATTTGATAGTGCTGTCAAGGGTATAAAAAGACAAAGGTAAGAAAAATATTATGTGGAAGTGATGAGAGTGGACAGTCTTGTCTTGCTTTTGATCTTGCAAGGAGGAAAATCGTTATATATATGCTTTTAGCTATAAGTTTTTCATAGATGGCTTTCATCAATTGAAGAATTTCCTTCTATTTCTAGTTGGCTTAGAGTTGTTGTCATTAAGGTTATTAATTTAGCCTTTTGTTAACCGTCAATAATTGTCAATTTTACAGAAGCAGAGATTGATATTCGTTTGAGAGAGGAATTTTCTAAAATGTGTTTTGAAACATTGCTCCAGTTTTCCTTCAGTAATAAAGTCACAACACCTCAAGAAGGCTACATCTCACGAATGGCACTCTCAGTGCTTTTAAAGAGATCTCAAGATGTGCTCCATCGCTATATAGAGGATGAAAGATTAAGTGGCAAATGCCCTCTTCCAAGGTACAGATTTTATTTTATAGATGAAGGAAATATGTTATCTTAATTACTACGAATAAAAAAAGCTCTGAGCACCAGGTTGTTTTTTTGTTTTTAAAGATTTTATTTATTTATTTATTTGACAGACAGAGATTACAAGTAGGCAGAGAGGCAGGCAGAGAGAGAGGAAGGGAAGCAGGCTCCCTGCTGAGCAGAGAGCCCGATGTGGGGCTCGATCCCAGGACCCTGGGATCATGACCTGAGCCGAAGGCAGAGGCTTAACCCACTGAGCCACCCAGGCGCCCCCACCAAGTTGTTTTCATAAGTGATTTGATGTGACCTGAAGCTGTTTATAATTTTATTTTATACAGTGTAAATATTCATAACTTTTGCTGCACATATATTAGTGTGTTTTATTATGGGGTGCTCTTTCAGACTGCTCATGGAAGTTAAGTAATGTATATGTACCAAGTTTCCTTTTGGGATTTAAAAGAAAATTTTGAATTCTAAAATATGTCTTCTTAAGGATTTCTGGATAAGGGCTTATGGATCTTTATGAGCACATGGGTGTGACTCTCTCTAGAGAGAAAATAATAGGTAAATCATACTCCACAAACTTCCTAGTTTGTTTTAGTTATTTTTAGATTTCTCTGTAAGTCAGCTAGCCATGTCTTAGATCTTTTCATCTGGCTTGCTTAATTAAGCCCTTGTTCCTGGACTAATTTCTTCCCATTTAGCCATGCTGTGTCAGTAAAATGGACTCTAGGTCTTTCTGCTAAGCCATGGCTAATCAAACTTGGGGTAGAAATCAGAATTCATCAAAAAATGCAATCATAAATTATGTTTATGTCACCAGTCTATTTTTTTAATATGGGAATTAGAATTTAAGGCAAAACAAATGAAACAAAATAATATTGGAAGACAAAGTTGTCAAAGTCAAGAAAGAATTAACAGAAATCATGATAGGTTCCATCTCATATAAGATAGCATTGGAGAGGTAAATCACCACCTCTAAATCCTTGTGTACATTCTTATTTACTTATAATAAATTTTTGAAGTGAGAATTGACTTGCAGAAGATAAAGACATTTTAAAAGCTTTTGATATGTATATTACAAATTGCCTACCTGAGATTTCTACCAATATACATTTTCCTAGGAGTATATAAATGTCCTTTTCCTCAGTTTTTAGTATTTTAAAATTATTTGCCAGTTTATGATTTTTTTAAAATTTGATGAATGAAAAATAGCTACATAGTAGTTTGCTATTGTTTTTTTTACTTATCAATGGTTACCAATTCTAAAACATAAATTATACCTTCTCATATTCAGAATTATATGTGAAAAAGTTCCAAAGACAGGTGTTGGTAATTTGGTTATGGGCATAATTGAAAATTGATTTGTCAGAATTGATCTCTGAAGTATACTTTGAAAAGCAGTAATAAAGTTGCTTTGCTTGGAATATTTTTTATTTATTAGAGTATAACATTATTTTAGAAAGTAATTTTTCCTCTTTTTATGTTTTTAGTGTTTATTGCTTTTAAATTGAGTCTTATTTATAGTTGCCTTATAAAAGTGTTATAGTGTATCATCCTGTGTTTGACTCAGTATCATTACATTATTTTCTAAACTACATTGCAACACAATGACATTCTTCTATGCTTAAAAAGGAAACTTGAAATATACTGTCGTAGTAATAGAAAAATCTTCTTTGTAGAGTGAAAACACAGATTCATATCTGGACTGAGGAGCCTATTTAGGGAGAAAGAAGGGAATCAAGCTACTCTTGATCTTTTACTCCCCAGTTAATTCTTCATTGCTAATGTCTCCAAATAATAGTGCCTTAGGATTAATTTTGAGCATGTTTCTTTTGTTGTATTAGAAACTTTAAAGGTTCTATCATACTTTTTTTCCCACCCCAGTACTATTGTAATTTTTTAAAAAGATTTACTTATTTATTAGAGAGAGAGAGTGCAAAAGGGCAGAGGGAGAGGGAGCGAGAGAGTCAAGCAGACTCCACACTGAGCTTAGAGACCAACACAGGGCTTGACCTCAGGACCCTGAAATTAGGACCCTGAGATCACAGGGAGGTGAAACTAAGTGTTGGACACTTAACCAGCTGCGCTACCAAGATGTCCCTGTATTATTGTAATTTTAAATGTCCTTTTAACAGCATGGTAGAATTATATGCCAGGAGGTAGTAGTAGTAGTCTTTATTTCCATTTAAA
The DNA here is from genome assembly GCA_004024625.1 of Mellivora capensis. Classification (NCBI taxonomy): domain Eukaryota; kingdom Metazoa; phylum Chordata; class Mammalia; order Carnivora; family Mustelidae; genus Mellivora; species Mellivora capensis. The sequence goes on from PISX010001506.1 coordinate 188,899, forward strand.
CTTTGGCAAATCCCTTTTAGCACTAGTTAGTTAAAAAGGAAAACAAAATTTGTAGAGAAGCTTTAAAAGGATATATAAAATATCTTAAATTTAAAGTTATGTGAAATATCTTACAAATAAATTTAGATTTGCCTGAATAGATACCCCCTTTTGAAATGGATAATTTATGATAAAAATAACTGTAAATCTTATTTGCACACTGAAGTAACATATTAATAAAATAATTTTTCTTTTATAAGAATTTAAAACTAATATTAACTTTGCATTGTATTGTGTCTAGTATTTTTCCAAAGTACATCTACTTGTATAAGCCTAGTAAAAAACACACATGGCATATTTTAAAATCCTGATGGAAATAATTTCCCATTTCTTTTTCAGGCAACAAGTAACAGAAATCATATTTGTTTTAAAAGCAGTCAGTACTCTCATTGATTCACTTAAGAAAACTCAGCCGGAGAATGGTAAGTGCTTGGAAACTCAGTTATTATAAACTCATAGCATTTATGTTCTATTTCTGATGCACTTTTCTATTATTAAGTTAACTGAATTTTAGGAATATAACAGCTATTTAGCTTTCTTTTTTCCAGGCCTTATAACATCAAAGAATCAAGTCCATTAGGATATTAATTAAGTAAAATTAATTTACAATGTTTTACTTCTTTATGTTAAATAACAGTTTTTTTTTTTTTAACTAAGTTGGTCTGAATTCAGGATGTTGCATGGATAATTCATAGTTCATATATTTTTAAGGTAGACCATCACTTGAGTTTTTGGGTAGGTGTAGACTTCCATCCTGCGTTTGTATTGAATAAACTATACAACTTTGAATCACTTAATAGCTTTATCTCATTTGTTTCACCTTTCTGTAACTCATTCCTTTTCTTTACATTCATCTTCTTTACTCATTCCTCTTCATTCCATTCTTTACATTATTGCCAGAAATGATTTTTCGAAAAGTGTGGCTTTGATTGTTCATTTTCCTATCTTTGTAAAACAAAAAATTTTCATTTACCATTACTTACCAAATGCAAAGAGTATTGTTGTCAAACCGCACTAGATTTATGGTTTATTTCCACTAGACCTCAAATATCCTATTTTCCCACCAAACTAAAATTCTCAGTCTACCCAAGTATTCCCAACCTTTTGCTTATTTTGGTCTTCTGCCTACATCTATCTAGTTCAAATATCACTCCGCTTTTAAGCCTTGTTTTTAATCCTTAATGGTGAGTGATTACTCTTTTCATTGAATTCATGGCATATGTACCTTTGTCTTAAAGCACTCTGTATGTGTTACAGTTACACACATACATGGCTCAGTTCCCTTAACTTGTAAACTTCTTGAGAGGCTTTTTGGGGCGTGCTTTGTTCTCTTTTGAATGCTCTGCATTGCAACCCAAAGTGGTTTGAGGACAGGATAAAGAGCTGGCACCAGAATATAAGTTAATTGTGTCAGTGAACACAGTGGTTCAGTTGACTTTTTTTTTTTTTTGTAAGATTTTATTTATTTATTTGACAGAGAGACGGTGAGAGAGAGAACACAAGCAGGGGGAGTGGGAGATGGAGAAGCAGGCTTCCCGCTGAGCAGGGAGCCAGATGCGGGGCTGGATCCCAGGATCATAAACTGAGCGGAAGGCAGCCGCTTAACGACTGAACCACCCAAATGCCCCAGTTGGCATTTTTAATACAACAAGCTTTTGTTAAAGAGGGAAGTGTGTTGATTTATATTCTGGCCCAAGTACCTTAGCAGACTGGCACTTCAAGTAGCATTACTTTTAATACCCAAGGAAGTTCCTAATAAATGCCTAATAAATGAGTCATAGGATATTTGTTCTGGCAGTTGCTATATAATATAAGTAAATACTTATTTTCTGTTTTCAAATTTTACCCACTGGTGCTTTGGCCTAGAACAGTGACTATTATACTAAATCTTAAGGAGCGATAGATTTATATTTATTCAATTCAAAGGGAGGGGTAGAGTTTGTAAGAAAATTGTGGGAGCAATATTTTGATTTCATCCCATCAAATTCAAATTTGAGCTCTCTCAAAAAATGTTCTGGTTGGGGCGCCTGGGTGGCTCAGTTGGTTAAGCCTCTGCCTTTAGCTCAGGTCATGATCTCAGGGTCCTGGGATCCAGCCCCACATCGGGGGCGCTCTGCTCAGCAGGGAGCCTGCTTCCCCCTCTCTCTCTGCCTGCCTCTCTGCCTACTTGTGATTTCTTTCTCTGTCGAATAAATGAATGAAATCTTAAAAAAAAAGTTCTGGTTGATATTTCAGAGAGGGAAACCATGCATTAACTTCCTAGTGACCAGTAAAATTTTTGTTAGATCATAGAATAGAATTGGATTCTTAAAAATATATTTAAGACTTAAACATTCTCCAATTAAAAATTCTCCAATTTCCATGTTATTATTAGAGATATATTAAATATAACGAGTATATTTCAGTGCATAGTGCTTGCATGATTTTGTAGGATTTTTAGATAGCTGTCAAGAATTTAAACAGAATTTGTACAAAGGAAGAAGAAAAGAAGGGGCTCCTGGGTGGCTCAGTCGTTAGGCATCTGCCTCGGCTCGGTCACCATCCTGGGGTCCTGGGATCAAGCCCCACATTGCGCTCCCTGCTTGGTGGGAGGCCTGCTTCTCCTTTCCCCACTCCCCCTGCTTGTGTTCCCTCTCTCACTGTCTGTCTCTCTGTCAAATAAATAAATAAAATCTTAAAAAAAAAAAAAAAAAAAAAAGGAAGGAAAATGTAACTTTTAAAAATCTTTTTCTTTTCTTTTCCTTTTTTTTTTAAACAAAGCCCATGGGCCATGAATAGGGCAGTGCATTAGTGATAGATTATTTAAGTAAACTGTTACAAATTGTCTAAGAGAGTTTGAATTGTGGCTTTGGATATATGAAGTGAAATTTTAAATTAAATGTAACCATAAATGATGATGATATTATATTAGCTATGATAAGCTTCATTAAGAAACGGGAAAAAAGAAGGTAACTTAGAAAAATTCAGGCCTTTTCAGTGGAAATATGTTGGATTGCTCGTAGCTATACCAGAATTATTTCAGGAGGACAGGTACAAGATTTCGAACCAATGTACACCCAACATTTGTTTAGGACATTTGTCATTTGCTTTGGGGCTTTCTAGGGGGAGAGAAGGCATTTGTTAGACTTATTTTTAATTTGGAGGAATCTTCTTTTTGTTTTATTTGATCTTTACGTTAAAATTTGATAAGCAATAACATTACCCATGGTTCAAAAATTCCAAATCATAGAAAGACATACAGGGAAAAGCTTTAAGATCATCTTTATCCTATTTTAGATCTGTCTGGTTCTTAACTTGCCATAGGCAAGCATTTTTATTATTTTGTGAATCTTTCCAAAAGTTTATTATGTAAATACCAAATATATACTCCAGTATGCCCCCAGTTTTGAACATAAATGAATATACAAAATAGACCATACTATATCTACTATTCTGAATACTCTATTTTTTTTTTTTTTTTTTTGCTTCATATAATATGGAGATTCTTCCATATCAATGCTTGCAGCTTTTTCATTCCTTTTTGGTAGATAGTCCAAGGTGCCCACCAAGATAGTGGGCTTTTAAAAATATATTTTAATTTAAGAAATTTGAGTAACTTCTCCTGAGTTTGAGATGTGATCTTAATTTTGTATTTTCCAGTAATAAACCAAGAGTTAATTTTGTCAGTTGACTTTCCATCTGGGGCAATCTAGATACTAGGTTTCAATCTGTGCAACCTTTTTTTTTTTAACTGTAGTAAAATACACATAAAAATCTATAATAAGCTATTTTAAGTGTATAGTTTAGTGGTATATTCATATATATTCAATATATATTCAAATTCAAATATATTCATAATAGTGTACTACCATCAGCACCATCTATCTCCATAACTCTTGTCATCTTGCAACTGGAACTCTACACTCTTCTTTTTTTTTTTTTTTTAAGATTTTATTTATTTATTTGACAGAGAGAGAGAGAGATCACAAGTAGGTAGAGAGGCAGGCAGAGAGAGAGGGGGAAGCAGGCTCCCTGCTGAGTGGAGAGCCCCATGTGGGGCTTGATCCCAGGACCCTGAGATCATGACCTGAGCTGAAGGCAGAGTCTTAACCCACTGAGCTACCCAGGCACCCCTGGAACTCTTTTTTTTTTATTTTTTATTTTTTTTATTTTTTTAATTTCTTTTCAGCGTAACAGAGTTCATAGTTTTACACCACACCCAGTGCTCCATGCAATGCGTGCCCTCCACAATACCCACCACCTGGCTCCCCCAACCTCCCACCCCCCGCCCCTTCAAAACCCTCAGGTTGTTTTTCAGAGTCCATAGTCTGTCATGGTTCATCTCCCCCGCAATTTCCCTCAACTCCCTTCTCCTCTCCATCTCCCCATGTCCTCCGTGTTATTTGTTATGCTCCACAAATAAGTGAAACCATATGATAATTGACTCTCTCTGCTTGACTTATTTCACTCAGCATAATCTCTTCCAGTCCCGTCCATGTTGCTACAAAAGTCGGGTATTCATCCTTTCTG
>PISX010001507.1:0-193235 GCA_004024625.1 Mellivora capensis
AACTCAATACTTGAGATGGCTTTTGATCCACGAAGGTGAGGTTTCTACCTATTCATGGAGATTTCCAGGCAAAGTGGGTAAGTGGAAATAAAATGGAAACAGCAAAATCAACTGGTAGAATTATATCCTTTATTGGGTTGTACATCGTCTTTTACAACAAAGCGTGTTTATTGAAACTAAAGTAGAGGGGCAACTGGGTGGCTTAGTTGTTAAGCATCTGCCTTCAGCTTAGGTCATGATCCCAGGGTCAAGGGATCGAGCCCCATGTCGAGCCCCTGTTGGGCCCCATGTCGGGCTCCCTGCTCAGTGGGGAGCCTGCTTCTCCCTTTCCCTCTGCCTCTTCCCTCTACTTGTGCTCATTATCTCTTAAATAAATAAATAAATCTTAAAAAAAAAAAAACTAAAGTAGAATATACACTAATCAGTCCTCCTTGTCACCTAAGTAATAGTTTTATAGTTAGGAAGAAAGTTGAGACAAGGTTAGGAATCCTCACTAACAGATTTTCCATTCTATTTTTTGTTAAACAGATACTCTTTTCTTTAATGTAGGGGTTTCATTTTGCTCTGTTTTATCATTTTTACCATCCCATCATTTTCCAGGGACCATCTTGTGGTCTGCTGATGAATAACGCACTCTTAAACGTGTCTCTTAAGATTATGAATTAGTGCCTAAAAATATGCAGAACATAAATTCGTGCCTTGAACTTAGTAAATGTCAATATTTGATGAATGAATGCATAAACGAATACGATATTTGTTTGATGTGAGGTATTTGTTTGATGTGAGGTACAAATTCCTTTACTGGAATTTGTAGATTCCGGCAACATTAAGTAGGATATTGCTACAATTTTAGAAAAACAATAGCAGGCAACATTTTCCAACTGTTTATCATGTGCCATACACTTTTCTTTTTTTTTTTTAATTTTTTTTAAAGAATTTTATTTATTTATTTGACAGAGAGAGATCACTGTAGACAGCGAGGCAGGCAGAGAGAGGGAAGCAGGCTCCCTGCTGAGCAGAGAGCCCGATGCAGGACTCGATCCCAGGACCCTGAGATCATGACCTGAGCCGAAGGCAGGGGCTTAACCCACTGAGCCTCCCAGGCGGCCGCTATACACTTTTCTAAGTGCCTCACAAATATTAACCGGTTTATAGTCTCAACAAAGTTGAAAAAATATTCTTACCATCCCCATTTTTCAAAAGAGGAAACTGAGTCATAGAGAGATTTAATATCTGGCCTAAATTCACCTTTCTTAAAGAGGTAGTAAATGATAGAAATGGGATTCCCATCCATGGGGTCTGGCTCCAAAGTTCATGTTCTAAGCTATAACCAGGTTGTAGTCTAGGAATTCTTTTTTTTTTTTTTTAAGATTTTATTTATTTATTTGACAGAGAGAGAGATCACAGGTAGGCAGAGAGTCAGGTGGAGGTTGGGGGGAAAGCAGGCTCCCTGCTGAGCAGAGAGCCCAATACAGGGCTCCATCCCAGGACCCTGAGATCATGACCTGAGCCGAAGGCAGCGGCTTAATCCACTGAGCCACCCAGACGCCTCCCGTAGTCTAGGAATTCTAAAAGTTGAGTGTCCAGCAGAACCACCAGAAGGCTCGTTATAACAGATTGCTGGCCCCACCCACAGAGACCCTAATTCTGTGGATACAGGGTAAGATCCTAGAATTTGCCTCTTGTTAAGTTCTCAGTTCATTTAAGAGGGAGACAAGTTGCACCTGTGGACATTCCCACTCTGGCTAAAGAGGCCCCTGACCTTGAGGGACACTGCTCCAACTTCTCATGCAAATTGTGAGAGCCTAGTAAATTTGAGTAAACTAAACTATAATGTAGTATTCCCGCCCCCTACTAGTTGATCCTATGAAGTATTGTCTTCTTTGTGGTGATAACAAAGTCAATCCCAGATTCTAGCACTTAGCCCCAAATGAAATGATGCTGTTGGTTGATCACCATTGCAACTTTCTGTTGATTTCTCCCTCATTACCTGTCCCCTTCAATTTTACCTGAGCTATGCAGCCACTAGGAAAGGATACTATTCTGAAAAAATATTTCTTACAGTTTTATTTTGCTCAAAATCGAAAATTTTGAAACTGTAGAAAAAGCACAGAAGTTAAAAAACATTTCTTACATACCATTACCAAATGTTAACCGATTTTAATGTATTTGCTTCTAGTCACTTTTCCATTCCTATCTTTTTTTAAAATAAAAAATTGGTATACCCTTATTAGAGGATCTCAGCAAATAGTGTTTGAAAAGACACACTGGAAATCAGGTTGAGCTGACTGGAGGCTCCCCCAGGCTGGCCTCAGATCTTTACAAATTTCATCCTTGAGGATATATTGAGCAAAGAGGCGTGTTCCTAGAATATACTGATCTAATTCCTATCAGCAAAAGTCCAAGTTGCCTTAATAAGACTTTATAGATGTCCTCCTTGTTAAGAGGGCAAGAATTATGCTGATTTTATCTAGTTATGCTTTCAGCCACAAAGAATTTCTCCTGTTCTCAGTGCTCAAATTATAAGCCACTAAAATCTGATCAAAACTGAAACAAAGAACATTCAACTGAGACATGCAGGTTCCTATTAAGGCATGTCTAATACCTTGGTTATTTTATTACTTTGAGCATGTAGTCTTATATTACCTAATTTAGCTACCTATAGTGATTAAACTCATGGTCAAATTTCCATTTCATTTCATAGTGACAAGTAAAAAGCAAGAATTCTTCTGACCCACTAGCCCAGAACCATGTACTTCAAAGCTTTTCTACTGTTCTTGGAGTAGTTACAAAAATTACTTTCAACCTGTCTTGACTTAGACAAGCTCTCTAATCTCAATTTCTTTTTCTTTAAAATGTGAATGATAACACTATTTCATAGAATTTGTTGAAGATTTACTGAGTTGATGCCTGCAAAGCACCTATCAGTGACACATGGAGAACACAAGAAAGTAACAACTCCTATCTATTCTTAACAAGGATTGCATGGAAGTCCCGACTTGTTTTCAGACAATTTTGGAGAAGCAACGTTAAAGTTCATACTCTTGTGATGAGTTCAGTAATGTGTAAAAGCAGATATAATGGCTACTTTAGTGGAGAAATGTGATAGGATATTAAATGGAAGTGCTGTTGTGAGAAGTGAATTAAATGTACATGAAGAAATATGCTTTGTTAAGGACATGAAGGCACGCAGAATCATAGATCACTTCCCTTTTTAGAGTATTGTCTCTAAGCCTGGATTCAACACCTTAAAATGGCCAAGAATAACAAAGAAGGAACAGAGATAATATATAACAATTTGTGGTTAATACATATAAATCATATCTATTACAATAGCATTGACTTAAGGCATAATTTTTGTCACTTTGCCATACAACTGAGCAATTCCACACCAAGGTATCTATCCAAGAAAAATGAGAACATGTCCAACTAAAGATTTGTACAAGAATGTTCACAGCAGCATTATCTGTATTCACCAAAAACTGGAAACAATCCAAACGTCTGTCAGCTAGTAAAAGAACACATTGTGGTACATCCCCACGATGGAACACTTCCAGGAAATAAAAAGGAATTAATTGCTGACACATGCAACAGCATGGATAAACTTTGTAGACATGCTAACGAAGCCAGACACAAAAGACTGTATGTTGTATGATTCTATTTATATGATGTTCTAGAAAAGGCAAATCCACAGAGACAGAAGGCAAATCAGAGTAGCTTGAGGCTAAAAGTGGGAACAGAAAATTACTGCAAATGAAAATGAAAAAGCTTTCTGGAGTGATTAAAATGTTCCAAAACTGGATTGTGGTGATGGTTGCATAACTGTATGAGTTTACTCAAATACATTGAACTGTGCACTTAAAAATGGATAAATTTTATTATGTGTAAATTGTACAGTAATAAAGCTGTTAAAAAGCTAGCAGGGGAAAAAACACTTTGTGGGTTGGAAAATAAAAACTAATGAAGACCGACAGTACTGGAATTGTTAAGATTAGATCCGACAAGGCTGAGACTCAGCTAAGTAATTACTGTCCAATACTGGTCCCCAAAGCATAAAGTACCCAATTGACTCTAATGACAAATTTAAATGCAGGAGAAAACAAATCCCATATATAAGAACTTGTCATAATATCAAATGAAAGTTACCTTTTACCTTTGTTTCAGCTTATACCTTTAAACAATGGTATGGATTAAACAATGGATTCTTCCTAAAAAACAGCAGATAATTCAAATATGCTTAAAGGGAAATGAATTTTTGTATGACAAAGTAGAAGCACTCATGCATCTGAATAGATTGGAAAAATTCAATCAAATAGGACAGTGCAAAGTGTTATCTTACTAAAAGCATACTTTGTATGGTGCTGTAAACAACAGGAGAACTACATTTGTCCATCACCTGACTGTGCAGCTGACCTATTTGTTTGCAGGAGGACCAATTTTTAGTAAGCAATATAGACCAATTTCTTTAAAATTTCATGTGTGTCATTTTTTTCCAAATATAAGAAATAAGAAAGCATATGACAGCATTGTCTGGAATGGCAAGAACCTGGGAAAAAACTAAATATCCATCAATAAGGGAATTTAGAATAACGTGGAGCTCTCAAAATTACAGAGTTAAAGTTATATGCATTGAGATGGAGGAATGTCCCTGATACAGCTGGAGAAAAAGCAAGATTTGTGGGCAGGTATAGAATATCATCCCACTTTTGTAAAAAATAAAACTGTATTGGTCCAGATGTATGTAGGTGTTGGTGAAAGTACAGAGAAAGGCTTGAAAGGATAAACTCCAGCAAAACATAAATAACCTCAAGTAGCTGGATTTGGAGAGAGGTGGGTGATAGATCTCTGTATTGATTTTGTTTTGCTTTATCTCTCTGTTGTTAGGCTGGTTACAATGAACAAAAAAATTAGTTTGCAATTTCAAAAGTCAAATAAAAGAGTTGCTTTTGAGTGTTCGTTTCCTCATTCCTCATTGTATTCTCAAGACAGCAGAGTTAAGCCAGAGAAACTGAGGGGTGTTTGTACTGTTTGAGAAAATTGAAATGACCGTATCATAGGAAAATTGTGCTGCTAGGACTCGATTGACTTCAGTCACTCCTCCTTCCTCTGCCCACACTCAGCCAAATTCTTCATGTTGATATAGTAGACTTGGAATGAAATAAAACGGCAGAGCTGATTTCTTTTCTAAGATGTAGAAGCAAAGGATAGCCACTCCTGATCCCCTCAATGAACTTGGCTACTGCTGTATATGGATCAGCTGTCTTTTGCAGATGATTTACTGCCGAATTTCAATGTCAGTTGTTGATTTTTTCTGTTACTATATTCCATATTGTTCAGGTAAATTGTTTTTGGTAAATCAATTAAGCATATAAACCTATCTTGGAAGAAATTGATAGATGATACTTCAAAAATAAGCAAAATGGAAGCATGGCAATCTAAGTTTATTCAGTAACATAGGGTTTCCTCAATCTCAGTAGAATCACAGTAATTAGAAATCAGTTTAAACAATGTGTGTTTTAACTTATTATTCTTTACCAGCCCTGTTTGTTGAGTTCAGAAACAGCTGCATTCAAAATAAAAGAAATAAAGAAGTAAAAAACAAAACAAAACAAAAAACCAAGTAGTCAATTGGAGTTGAAAATGAAACTTTTTTAAAAAAGTATTTTCTAGGGCACCTGGGTGGCTCAATGTGTTAAGCCTCTGCCTTCAGCTCAGGTGATGATCTCAGGGTCCTGGGATCAAGCCCTGCAACAGGCTCTCTGCTCAGCAGGGAACCTGTTCCTCCCCCCCTTCTCTGCCTGCCTCTCTGCCTACTTGTGATCTCTCTCCCTGTCAAGTAAATAAGTAAAATCTTTTTTTAAAAAAGGTATTTTCTTTATAAAGTGAAATGGTTGAAAGTGTAAAAACCGAATACTAGCTCTATGTGTGTATGTGATTTAGGATAATTTTTCTTATCTCTAAAGTAAGAACTAATAATTCCATTTCTCTCATAAGGTTTTGAAGGATTAAATAAGATAATGCATGTATAATGTCATTAGCACAGTGTCTGAAAAGAGGAAGTATTCAATAAACATCAGCTGCTGTTATTATTATTTGGGACCATTCTATGGTTAGGTATACAACTGAGTCTTAAAAAAAAAAAAAAAAAAAAACTGAGTCTTAGCAATACCCATCATGAACTTAATGTTCTTGAACTTACTGATACTTCTCGACCTGTATCATGCTCTTTTATAATGCAGTTGAATATAATCCTTTTTCTTATGGGAGTTTAGATTTGTATTTTCAACATTGATTATTTATATTGAATTCCACAAGATTGCTTTACTGCTGTTGGAAATTCCTTTGTCTTGAAAATGTTTAGAAGAACTTCCTCGCTTTTGGAGATAGCTAAAAGAAAAGAAAAAAGACAATAGCTCACCATCTTCATTTCTGGAGATAAAAACAATAAAATATAGAATATGAGAGATGATCAGGGGATAGATGAGTCCAACTCCAAGAAGATCTAGGATAAAACATGACTGGAGGCTGTAGTCATTAAAGGGATATAGGACACTTAGATCACAGGATTGAAACATAAAAGAATCAGTATCAGAATTGGGAGTGGTTGTTTTCAGGAAATCTTTGCAGAAAATTACCCCTGTGTTCATGTACTTTATTTCTGCAACATGCTTGGCATTTGTAATATATAATAACATATTACACGTGTTAAAATGTTAGGTATGCATATTACAAAAATAAAATATCTGTAGAAATATTCTAAGCCACAGGAAAGCTACAATTTATTGCAGAATGAGAAAGAATTGTACCAAACTGAGTAATAAAAAAGTCAAAAGATATTCTTGCACATTTTTTTCTTGTACATTTTTTTAAAAATTTTTATTTATTTATTTAACAGAGAGAGACACAGCAAGAGAGGGAACACAAGCAAGGGGAGTGGGAGAGGGAGAAACAGGCTTCCTGCTGAGCAGGGAGCCTGATGCAGGCTTGATTCCAGAACGCTGGGATCATGACTTGAGCCATAGGCAGATGCTTAATGACTGAGCCACCCAGGCACTCCTCCTTGTACATTTTTTGAAATGACCTATGTCTGGTGATGTTTGTTCCAGCCTTGTTCGTAAAAAGCAAAAGATTAGAAACAACCGAAAGGTTCATCAATAGGGAGAAGTTGAATTATGGTTCATTTGTACAATGGAATAATTTCCAACCTTCACAAAGAATGAGACAAATGAAACCAGTTTTGAAGATATGTCATTAATCAAAATATAAGATATTGAACTGTGGGTGTGTCAAATTAACATTATGTCAAAATTAACTGTATATACACACATGTATACATACATATACACACATGTCTATCCATTATACATGTATACATCTGTTTATTTATGGGTGTAAGATACTCAGGATCATGGAATGGCCTTGATGCTCTCTAGTTCTCATTCTTTGTGTTTTTTTTAAGATTTTATTTATTCATTTTTGCGAGAGAGGGAGCAAGCATGAGTAGGAGGGAGGGAGGGGCAGAGGGAGAAGCAGACTCCCCACCGAGTAGGGATCCTGATGTAGGACTCCATCCCAGGGCCCCAGGATCATGACCTGAGCCGAAGGCAGCTGCTTAACCGACTGAGCCACCCAGGCAGCCCCCTACAACTCACTCTTGTTATATCCTAGAATAGCTGGGATTAAAAAACACAGAAAAATTGAAATGCTATCAAATTTGTTTTTTTAATATTCTACCATTTATTTGACAGAGAGAGAGAGAACAAGTAGGGGGAGCAGCAGGCAGAGGGAGAGGGAGAAGCAGGCTCCCAGACATGGGACTCGATCCCAGGACCCTGGGATCATGACCTGAGGTAAAGGCAGATGCTTAACCAACTGAGCCACTCAGGTGCCCCAAAACACTCTCAGATTTTTAAGTGATATCTTTTTAGGGACCTGAGTTTAGCCTTCCAGGTACCTCAATGAAACAAATTATCATTGCAACTGTAGTCCTAATAGTAGTGACAGCAGTATTAACTATGCTCTTGCTATGTTACAGGTACTTTTCCATGCGCTTTAGATGTGCATAGAATTCTTCACTGTAACTCTATGAGGTGTGTGTTCTTTTTACTCATTTTAAGGTGACGAAATGGAGGCAGAGAGACTGGAGTAACTTGCCTAACTCTCTCCCTCTTAAAGTGAAGTGGGAACTACAACTGTGGTCTTCATTCATCAAGGAGGGACAGCCAGTATCATTCTTATCATCAAAGTTCTCGTCTGATTTCAGCAAGACCCCCGCCAAGATGAATTCCTGGGTTGCTCTGAGCATGTGCTCAGAAATGCCTGCCTCACCCCACCCCAGACAGCTTGAATGGGCACCGAGAGGTGAACATGGGTGAGATGGGTTAACATCTTTAAGAAGAATGACATATTCTATTAATTCTCAAACACTTAAGCTAGAACAAGGTTTTTATAATCTCAATACAGGTAACATTACCATTTCCCTAGCTGGTCATTTCTATAAGAAAAGTCCCTTTGTTCTCTGGATCTCATGTATTTTAGGAAAGCTATTGCTCTTTTTAAATAAGTCTAAAAAAACTTCCAACTGAAGAATATTGTGGCAGAAATCTCCACGCGAGGGCACTGGGGACAACAGACAATAAGGAGCAACTGAAGAAAGAGAAGGAGATGACAAAGGAAACTGCTGACAGCTCCTACTGGCAAGCGGTAAGAAAAAAAAAATCTATCCGAGCCGAGCTGTTTCCTAGCCTTCCACCTCTAGTAAGGACAGAGCTGGCTCAGAACAGGCATAATTCTGAAAATTATGAAATGCATTAATGCTGGTACTGTGTCTTTTATGGGAGATTATCAAAACATTTTCCCCAAAGAGAGCAAGTTGACGACCTCTTTATTGTCCAGAGCAAAACTTTTGCTCAGGATATTGGAGGTTTAACCAGAGCTGGTGCAAAAGCAGAGGGAGACTCCTGCCCTTTGTTTCTGGGCTCAAATTCCCTCCCTTCTAGAAAACTGGGCTCGTGAATGCACAGCATTGACACTTCAGCCAAACAGCAGCAAGAAAATGGTTGACCATGTGGTGAGAGGGCGTCGTGCCTGGATCGTGGAAAGCCTGTTCCCAGCGACGTCAGCTCTGAACTAGAAGCCAAAGCACTGCTTATGGCAGCAGGAAGTTTACAAAGCAGTAAATATCTTTCCTCTCTAAGGAGTCTGGCTTATGAAGAGAATAATGGTGTTGAACCGATAACATGGAATACAGTGGGAAGCGAAGAGAGTCTGGAGCAGAACAGGGTCAGAAGTGAAGAACTGGGAGAAAAAACAGTCATTGATTTTACTTATTTATTTTTATGGATTTCGTTTTTCAGTCTTTGATATCAGAGAATGGAGCGGAGTCTGGGTCTGGCTGCCGCGGACTTCCCAGAGCCAGAAAAGGGTCGAAAGGGGAGAAAACACCTCCCTTTTTTGCTTTAGAAAGAGAAGTGTCAGCAAAAGGTATTGGTTTGTTTTCTTTGTTCTTTTTATCCACAAAGCCAGTGTGCTGCTATTGTTTGCTGGGCCTAACAAAAATGAAGTCAAGGCTTTCACCGAACAGCCTTCTATTCTTCTGCCAAATGCTGAATCAACAGCCCAGCTTCTGCAACAGCTTGCTTTAATGATCCTAGACAGTTTCTGTTCATGTCAGGCACTGCGTCACAAAGAAGAAAGAGGGAGAACAGAAAGCAGAGTGGGACAGAGATGAGTGCTTTGAAGGCTCTTTGGACTGCTATCAAACCAGTTCCTCAGAGAGGCGTAACCGGAATTGTTTCTTAGCTTCCTACTACAGATGTTTTGTAGTTATTTCGTGTAGTGTGGTAAAAATTAACATTTTGTGAAATCTCCATCCTTCTCATTCAGCGGAGTACATTGAACTGTTCTTGATGAATATGGTTGTGACCTTCAAAACTTCTCTGGGAATTTTGTTTTATGGGTTCTTAAAACCGTGGTGACACTATCTGACCGGCAGAATCAAGGTTCTATGTAAAATGAGATAAGCAAGGGTGTCTGGGTGGCTCAGTGGGTTAAACCTCTGTCTTTGGCTTGGGACACGATCTCAGGGTCCTGGGATCGAGCCCCGCGTCGGGCTCTCTGCTCAGCAGGGAGCTTGCTTCCTCCTCTCTCTCTCTGCCTGCCTCTCTGCCTCCTTGTGATTTCTCTCTGTCAAATAAATAAATAAAATTTTTTAAAAATAAAAAAAATAAAATGAGATAAGCAGCCTCCATGCAGAGGCTTGTTAGGGTCTGGGAGGGCTGCATGGTTCACTCTGGTCCCTCCCCTGTCAGAACTCCAGTCCAGATTGGCTCTTGCAGTCCAAATTGCTGGAGAGTTGAGTGAGCCCCCAGGGCTGTGTGTTCACAAGGATGACTTGTAGTAACAGTGTTGGCGTTCTGAGCCAGAGGAAGTCAGGCCTTCTTTTCAGATGCTCAAGCCGCCACTCCCTCCCATCTGGATTTGCCAGCATCCAGGACCCCTGCTGCAGGAAAGATGTTCAAGACCACAGTCACGGAGGGACAGCAGCAAGGAGTGATTCATCGCCTCTTTCAATGAGAAACACTAATAATCTGAAATTGTATAATCAAATACCACCTAAGTCAATGCATCTTACAAACAAGGTTAATCAGGATGTTTTTATAGTGAATGTTGCCTGAGTAATGGACTATGTAGGAGGCCTCTTCAGCTCCGTTGATGGGTTAATGGCCAAAGGCCTTTTGGTGATTTTTTATGTTAAAGTCCCCTTGAGTGAAGTTGAGGGAGTGATTAAAAAGTGAAGTAAAAAGGAAAAAAAAAAATAGAGCTGAGAAAAAGATAAAAAAAAGAGAGGTCGATTAAACATGTTTGAAGAGAAAACCAGCTTTCCTTGCTCATCCTTTGGGGGGCTGTCACCACCATTAAGGGCTGTGGTAATACATTCATCTGCCTGCTTCTTTTTCTTTCTTCTTTTTTTTTTTTTAAATAATTCTGCAATTTTTTTCAAGAAATTCAACATTTATTGAGAAAGTGCAGAGTCAATGCAAGAAATCTTTTATGATTTTTTTCCTATGAACTAAGATTCTAACAATTATTCTGAAAGTAACACCCTCTAAAAAGTTCTAAGACTGGCTTCTCAAAACCAAAAATCAATTTCCATGCCATGGTGCTTCAAAACATCAAAAGTGACTTGGCAATGATTAGATGGTTAGTAGTGTTACCAAATTATGCTGTTTATAAACATAACGGGGATTTAAATGAAAGCAAAAATGTACTTTTCATTTCTGAATTCATCTCACTTCTTAAAATATTGGGAGATGATTCCCAATGTTGAACTAGTCCTCCTCCTTTTCCCAAGACACCTTTTGCTGGAAGAACAGGTGAATGAGTTAAGGAGCACAACTAAGGGAAACAGAGTAAAGAACCAAGAGTTTCCAGGACCTCATTTCTTAATATACCTGATACTATGCAGACGTGGACTCTGGGTGCAAGTCAACTGATAATGTAATAAATTAACTCAAATCCTAAGACATAGCCATTTTACTTTTTTTTTTTTTTTTTAAGAAAAACATGAAAATGTCCTCCTTAATCCATCAGCTTTCACCCTATGCAGTTTAATTTCAGTTGATTTTGGATTATTTTGCAGTTTCACTTCCCCCTTACCATTTATTGGATGTCACTAGAAATAGACTATTTGCTTTCCACCTCTACTACTCCTTTTTTTTTTTTCTTTTTAAAGATTTTACTTATTTGACAGAGCACAAGCAGGGGGAGGTGCAGAAGGAGAAGAGGGAGAAGCAGGCTCTCCACTGAGGAGAGAACCCTCCTTTGGGCTCAATCCCAGAAATTTGGGATTATGACCTTGAGCCAAGGGCAGATGCTCAACAAACGCCCCCATTTCTGTTACTCCCAATTTAACCTAAATGGGCTGGAACTGAGGGATCAGTTGCTGATGAGGGTAAGTTATATTTTCTGTGATTGATTGACTTATTTATTTTTAAGATTTTATTTATTTATTTCGCAGACAGAGATCACAAGTAGGCAGAGTGGCAGGCAGAGAGAGAGGGAGAAGCAGGCTCCCCGCCGAACAGAGAACCCGATGCAGGGCTCGATCCCAGGACTCTGGGATCATGACCTGAGCCGAAGGCAGAGGCCTTTAACCCACTAAGCCACCCAGGTGCCCCATTTTCTGTGATTTAAAATTATGGGCACAATATTTTTTGAGGAGCTAATTTACCTATAGGTCAAATTTTAATAAAAAGATAACACAAGGGGTGCCTGGGTGGCTCAGTTGTTTAAGCTACTGCCTTTGGCTCAGGTCATGATCATGGAGTCAAGGATCGAGTCCCACATTGGGCTTCCAGCTCCGTGGGGAGTCTGCTTCTCCCTCTGACCTTCTCACCTCTCATGTTCTCTCTCACTCTCTCTCTCCGTCAAATAAATAAAATCTTAAAAAAAAGATAACAGTATTATAAAATTGGTGTTGATAAGAACAAGACACAAAAGTAGTTCTTTCATGTTATTTTGAGGAAACACACCATAAACCAAGTGTGGAAGAGTTTTCTTCATTTAAAAATCCCTAACATACATTTTTAGTAGCATTATAAACAGAAGTGACACCTTAACGATCAAGGAAAGAGGGAATCATGGCTATTCATTTAACACTCATGTGTTAAATGAAGCTAATCGGTTTAGAGCATGGATTTTGAAATCCAAGAGACCTGTCTGGAAAGGCTCTCTCAGCGTTTGGTGATAAGATGTTGGGAAAGCTAACTAATTCTCTAATGTCTTGGGTTCCTCGCCTATAAAATGGGGATAATAATAGCATCTTCCTTAACAGATTGCAATGAAAGTTATTTGATTTTATTTATTTATTTGAGAAAGTGCACACAAGTAGGGGGAGCAGCAGGCAGAGGGAGAAGCAGACTCCCCACTGAGCAAGGAGCCAGATTCAGGACTCAATCCAAGGACCCTGGGATCGTGACCTGAGCCGAAGGTAGATGCTTAACTGACTGAACCACCCAGGCATCCCTGCAATGAAAATTAAATCAGGGGCACCTGGGTGGCTCAGTCGCTGGGCGCCTGCCTTTGGCTCAGGTCATGATCTCAGGGTTTTGGGATTGAGCCCTGCATCAGGCTCCCTGCTCGGTGGGAAGGCTGCTTCTCCCTCTCCCACCTCCCCCTGCTTGTATTCCCTCTCTTATTGTCTCTCTCTCTCTCTCTGTCAAATAAATAAATAAAATCAAAAAAAAAAAATTAAATCAGATGATGCATTGAAGCTTGTAGCCACAGAGTAACTATTCAGTAAGTGATAGACATGAGATAGGTTGACATATGATATGATATTACTTTGAAAATTGGTCCAAACTTAACTAAAATTGTGGATTAACTGGAGTATCTTATCCTTAGCCTTTTGAGATAGTATAGAAATCCCTAATAACAAATTAAGCACCTTTTGGAAGAGGAAGGTGCTAATTAATGATTTAGCACTTTTTGCTTGTTTCAGACTTGGGGCACCGTGGAGCCACCATCTACTTTAATTTCTCACTGTATTATTCATTGGGGATGTTTTTGCAAAGCCTGGTCTTATTCATGTTTTGGAACCAATTTGGTTGTTGACAAAGATTTAAATTTAGACATAAAAACCATTTTATCTTCATATTTGTAAATAATCTTAAATTCTTTAACATATATAAATGTAGAGGTATCTATGGCAAACAGTTTTCTAATAGTTACATAGCTTCTCAAGTAATCAATATATACACACAGACACATAGATTAAAGAAATCCACGTTAGAGAAAATCTGTCTTCTAAGGCTATATAGAAAAACAGAATAAGAAGGACGTTATGCTTAGTGATTCGGTGAACTTTAATTTATTATTATTTTTTAAAGATTTTACTTATTTATTTGTCAGAGAGAGAGAGAGCTCACAAGCAGAGGAAACAGCAGGCAGAGAGGGAAGCAAGCTCCCCACCATGGAAGGAGCCCAACACAAAACTCATCCCAGAAGCCCGAGATCATGACCGGAGCCAAAGGCAGATGCTCAACTGACTGAGCCACCTAGGCGTCCCATGATTTGGTGAACTTTTAAAGAGTTCCTTAATCTAAGCTATTCATATGATTTTTGAAAGATTCTGTTATCAGACCATAAATGATACAACTGGGCCTATAGATAACACTGTCTTTTGGAAATTCCTTGGTTTAGAAATGTTAATGACCCTCGTGAAAAACTTAACCCCTAAACTTCTAACTAGCTATTATTATATACATTTTCCTCTCTGGTGGAAATTCTCATTTGGTCATTCTCCTAAAAACCATGTGTGTCTCTGTTAGGCATCTTTTTCTCCATCTACTGTTGGTACTAATAATCAAAACACAGTTTGTATTCTTGTCATGGCAGAAAATCTTCAAGTTCCTGAAGAGTACCGAGGAAGGACCAGATGATCTAAACTGTCTGTTGCTCAAAGTGTGCCATTTCATCTATAAATAAAAACAGGGGGTGCCTGGGTGGCTCAGTGGGTTAAAGCCTCTGCCTTTGGCTCAGGCCATGATCTCAGGGTCCTGGGATTGAGCCCCACAGCGGGCTCTCTGCTCAGCGGGGAGTCTGCTTCCCCCTCTCTCTCTGTCTGCCTCTCTGCCTACTTGTGATCTCTGTCTGTCAAACAAATAAATAAAATCTTTAAAAAACAAAAAACAGTCATCAGATTACTCCTGGAAAATCCTGGGCTTTGGCACCAGGTGGATGTGGATTTAAATTCTAACTCTGGCACTTCCTTAAGGGGGAGCTTTGGGCTAGTCCCATAAGCCCCCTGAACATTGGTGAGTTTCTCACTATACAAAACAGGTAACAACATGTTATAACAGATCAGGGCACAGGGTCAACTCTCAGGGCACAGTAATGCTCCTCCCTTAAAAATCTTCTTGGATCTCTCATGCCCGTCTCCGACTTCCATTTTCAACATAGTAATATAAAGCATCCTATTCTGTGAATACGTATTCACAGATTTTTAAAATAAATAAATAAATAAGCAAATAAATACGTAAATAAATACCTCTCCATCTCAGAGCTGGGTTTAGATCATTAAAAGTCCTCAATTCTATACCCATGAAATAAGTGAAGGGAACTCAACAAAATTATGATTTTTCTCATGATTATTATTTTGGTGCTTTTTATAAAACATTAACTAGCAAATCCTTTTTAAGTTTCTTTTATCTTGGAAGTCCTTGCTTTGCTGGTGTCCTAAGCACTTTCTTAAACTGCTGACTATGTAATCCAGCACTGCCCCAAATGTTGCATTATTTGCATCTAGAATTACAGAGAAAGAGAACAAAAGGTATATAAGGAAGAGAGGAAGTTAACACTTTCGGAACATGAATGGTGCTTACTAAGTGGTCCATAAAAGTTAGTTTTCTTCTGCACTTCTTTCTTGGTTTTTAAAATTCAGACAGTATTGGTGTGCCTAGGTGGTTCAGTCAGTTGATGGTCTGCCTTTGGCTCAGGTCATGATCCCAGGGTCCTGGGATCCAGCTCCATGGAGCCTGCTTCTCCCTTTCCCTCTGCCCCTCCCCCTGCTTGTGCATGCGCTCTCCCTCTCTAAGTAAATAAATAAAATCTTTTAAAAAAATTAAAAATAAAACTTAGACAGTATTAATTAAGTCCGTATTATGAAAGATAAGGACGTGACACATTTAGACTATCTCCCTCTCCTCCCTTATCCCATGTTTAAGTTTATGGTTTTTATTCTTCTATTATGTACATTTATAATATTAAATAATATTGGTCTATTATTATTAGTGTGTCTTGACTCTTAATCCTCAAAACAACTGGAGTTGATAATATATTTTGCCTTCCTTTCATTGATAAGGAAATTGAGGTTAAAAGTTAAGTAGCTAATAGATGATAGAATTGGGATTTGAACATTTCCAAAATGAAGAAAAGAGAAAAAATATATCTCCCTAAGTAAGTAAATGCAGTGTCCAAAGATAATTATAAACTGGGGGAAAGTGGGGCCTTACTTATCACTAAACCATTGTTCCTTTTCTAGTACAGTATGCTGCTTTTTACTGTCAAAGATTTGTCTGACAGGCAGATCTGTAATAGATCGAATTTAACTGTGCCATTTTTTGAAATTGGGTAGCTGCAATGACTAGAATATGTGAGTTACTTTGAAATTGGGTAGCTGCAATGACTAGACTATGTGAGGTGCCCCTGGGGTTAAGTTTAACAAAAGAACACAGAAAGGCCTTTTCCTTAATCAAGTTTTTTTTCAAATTTTTTTTATTAGAAGTTACCTTTTATTTTGTTTTACATTGATTTACTATATTTCCTTTTTTTTTTTTGCCAAATCTGCAGTACGGATTTGAGAACCAGTAGCTGAGCTTGAAATATTACTTCCTATATTAGTTTTATTTTCCTTTATGCTAAGTAAGTGGCTGCCACCCCATTTCCTGCTGCTCAGAAGGAAAAAAAAAGTCATATTTTTCTTGGCAAAATGAGGTGTCACACAGAAATGGCAGTCATATCATCTTCATATGCACAAAGTCAGCAAGAATTTAATTGTGTAATTAAGTTTTATGTTCTTAGATGAACATAATATGAACAAGTCATTATCTAGTATCAACAGACAGACATCTTTTCCTTGTAGTTGAGATGAATTTTGATGAAATCAATGGGAAGGAGAAGGTTCTATTGCACCTGATTAACTTTAGAGGATGTTTTCTCACCTTGATTTCTGTGTGAATGGGCCATTGGCATTCTAAAAACTTCATGATCAAAATTTGGCTCATTACTCAAATATTCTATTGCAAAAACACTGCGTGCATCTAGCTCTTTTCATATCGTTAACATTCAGTAAGACTTTAGCAGGGTGACTCCGTTCTCTTGTAAGAAATAAAAAAAATAATGACACCTCTTTAGCATGAACTATTTTACGATTTTTCATGATAAGAGTATTCAAATACAATTGTCCAAAACTTGAAATTCCCCTGTTTTGTGAATAATAGGCAGTTTAAATGTCTTTTTACCTTGTCTTGGTCAAAGTCAAACACAAGGATTTGTCAAACCAGCTGGAGACCCCGAGATTAACTATAGTGAGGAAATCAGCAGGTACCGGGCAATTAGTAAGCAGGTGCTCCACATAAGTAATTTTGACTGACAACAATCTCTCAAGATATCAAAACCCTAGTTTGCAGATGAGGGAACTGAGGCTCAAAGAGGATCAGGGACTTGCCTGTGATCTTTTACCACCTTATATTTCCTTAAAGAGCTGATGACTAAAAATGTCTGACTATAATAATTTCATAGCAGATTGGAAATCTTGTTCACTTCAAAATTTATGGAAAAACATATGGAAGCCTCTAGATTTTTCTCAAATCTGTTAATACTGGAAGTGTTTGCATTAGCTAGTAAGAACATTTGAATTGGGAAATCTTCAGCAATGTGTGTATTGAAAAGGAGAGAAAAAGGTCTTTTGAATTAAGCTTATTTATGTATTTATTTATTTTTAAGATTTTATTTATTTGACAGAGAGAGACACAGCGAGAGAGGGAACACAAGGAGGGGGAGTGGAAGAGGGAAAAGCAGGCTTCCCTCTGAGCAGGGAGCCCAATGCTGGCTGGATTCCAGGACCCCAGGATCATGACCTGAGCCAAAGGCAAATGCTTAACAACGGAACCACCCAGGTGCCCCTGGAGTTAAGTTTAACAAAAGAACACAGAAAGGCCTTTTCCTTAATCAATTAATATTTCAGTAATGGTTTCAAAGTGTAAAACAACAAACCGGGTATTTATTTTCCCTCTTGATCCAACCTTGAAAATATGGTCAGAACTAGACAATTTTCTGTAATTAAATGAAAGCATCTTTTTGTTAATATAAGTGCAAAATCTTTTATATAACTTACACTTTTTAAAAAGACATTTTCATTCATATTAATTAGTGGGCTATTAATTATTAGGCTCCATCTCACAGCACTGAGATCATGACCTGAGACAAAGCCAAGAGTGCGATGCTGGTGAGGTCCAGAGCTGACGGCCAAGAAAGAATTCTTGAGACTTCTTTGGTGCAAAAAGGTGGTTTTACAAAAGCAAGGGGACAGGACCCATTGGCAGAAAGAGGTGCTGCCCTGGGATTGGGAGGAGCAACTGATTATATACTTTGGGGCCCAGGGAAGTAAAGATGAGGGAAGTTTCAAAAGGATTTTTTATGTGCTAAAGAAGACTCATAGGATACCAAGGTCGTTTTTCCCTCTAGTAAAACATTAAGACGGTTGGCAGCATCCTGGAAGAACATTTATAAGGACATTTAACTTTATCTACATTTCCTTCTGCTTTGTTTCCCACATCATTCATAATAAAATTAGAGATCTTGGGGTAGGATTAAGTGAGTAGGGGAAACCAGGCTAAGATTTTTTTTTTCAGTTGTGGGAACTATGTTCGTGCACAAACATATGTATATGCATCAAGGAATCCTTGTGTCATCATCATCTCTCACATGTTGGCAAAGATTTCAACTCTATATAATTATCAGAATAGTATAGAGGAACACAAAAAACTATATGTGGTGAGATAAACCTTGAGAAAAACTGACAAAAAACAACCACATAAAAAATTAAAATTAAGTCCAGTAGGAGATGATCCTGCAGGAGTCTAAAGCTTACCAACTCAACTGAAAAGTATTTTCTAACTCCGTGTTTGTACAAGACTGTCTAAACCAGGGGCGCCTGGGTGGCTCAGTGGGTTAAAGCCTCTGCCTTCCGCTCAGGTCATAAGATCAGGGTCCTGGAATGGAGTCCCGCATTGGGCTCTCTGCTCAGCAGGGAGCCTGCTTCCTCCTCTCTCTCTGCCTGCCTCTCTGCCTACTTGTGATCTCTGTCTGTGAAATAAATAAATAAAATCTTAAAAAAAAAAAGACTGTCTAAATCAGCACTGTCCAAGAGCAACATAATAGGAGTCACCTTTTCTAGTAGCTACATTAAAAAAAAAGAAACAAGTGAAGTTAAATTTAATAATTTTTTTTTAAGATTTACTTATTTGAGAGTGGGGGATAGAGAGAGCAGGAGGGGCAGAAAGAGAGAGAGTGAGCGAAACTCCAGCAGATTCCTCACCGAGCTCAGAGCCCAATGCCAGGCTCCGTCTCACAACACTGAGATCATGACCTGAGACAAAGCCAAGAGTGCGATGCTTAACGAACTGTGCCACACAGGTGCCCCTTTTATACTGTATTTTATTTAACCAAATATATATCCAAAATATTATTTCAGTATGTTGTCATTATATGTTATTAATGCAATATTTTACTATTCTTCATATTAAATCTGGTGTATATTTTAGCTTTATTTCAAGTATTCAGGTGCTACATGAGGTTAGTGGCTACCGCACTGGAAAGTGTTCCAATCTTGCTGAATTACATAGGGTTCGTAGGGTTTTATTTTGGATCTGGACATTGATTTAATTAGAAAGAACAATTTAGCAGCAATAGGGAGTTTGAGAAACAGGTGGTTGACCATATTGTGGGGTCCCTAAAATCTAAAACCTCTCCTGACTTGTAAACTAACTTCCATCACTGATGAAAGCTATTGATATCTAAAACGCCGTGAAAGACTATCAGCATATGTCACACAATTTAGAAGGGCATCTTCTGTGTTCTCCTTTCCTAACTAAATTTGATTTGTGTGCACTATGAAAGTGTCAGGAGAGCTAATGCAAATTTAAATTTTGAGTAAAAAGACAAATCCAGAAAGAGAAGGCTGAGGGCCCTGCCTAGTATTTGTCACTCTTTTTAAAAAAGAGTAAGTATGTGTGTTGGGGGTGGGGAAGAATAAGGAAAGAAGGGACAAGTCCTCCTACCCTTCCTGACTCCTGCGTTTAGTTCTAGTGTCTTAGGAATGACACCGACAAATTTGTACAAATCAAATTAAGATCAACCAAGGCAATTGTGAAAAAGACTTGAAACCACATCCTGTAAGCAACAGCTGAAAGCATGAGGGATATGGCTTCGGAAGATAGGGAGCTGTGGCTGGGGTAGTCAGAGTGATAAGCAGAAGAGAGAGACACACACACAGAGGAAAAACAAAACCACCAAAATGTTTATGAAAGTGAGGTCAAGCTGGTTGAATCCAAAGAACATAGTTTCTAAAAATGAAGATAAATGACTTTGGGAGGCAGGCAATTTTCTACTACCCAGGATGGGGGCATTTCATAATACCTAAGTCTCCTCCCAACTCTGAGAACCTATTTTATCTGTCCCAAATAGTGAACAGAGAGGCCGTACGGAGGTTTTACTACTTCACTGGCCCTGATGTTACAAGTCCTGTGACTAAATCTGTTAACCCTTAGGAGTCAGGTCACCTTGGGCAAGTCTCTTGGACACTCTGGGTTTGCTTCCTCTATAAAATAAAAATAATAAACTCCATACAGACTTCTGGAATTATCGGAAGGCTCTGGAACCTACAAAATGTCGCATAAGTTTCTCTTTCCATGGGATAAGACAAGACCTCTTAACTCAGCCCTCCTGTTTCTTTTTTCTTCTCCACTTCTACTCTGTTTAAGGTGCTGTCCACACCCAGCTATTCCTGGCACCACCCCTCAGATGCACCTTATCTTACTAGGGCAGTCAGTAGGGGAAAGACTACTATCAGGCTAAATGCACTCGTTTTCTGCCCCAAGGTAGGGCAAAGGGTCAACAGAGTCAAGAAGCAAAGTTTGTAAATACCACTGTCTACATTTTTCATCCTGCAGCCACCATCTTTAAAAACAAGCCAACCCCTGAAAGGGACTCTTGAGAGATCAGTTTCAGCATTGCTCTGCAGAATATTAAACCCCCTATCAGACACCTTTAACCCTCATAAAATAATGTATCCATGCAAGTCACCGCCATCCATTTTTTGAGCTTTGGAGCAGAATCGTTCATTTTTGAACTGTGGTCTTTAGAATTCAGGTCTGGGAGAGATGACTGAAAGAACTTCCATAAACTTGTTCACAGGTAACACACAATGTCCCCTCTTTTCTCTAACCTGACGCCCCACTTCCAGCTGCTTCCCATGTGTGTTCAGGGAGATGGTATTGAGGGTACGACTATGCAGTCGGACTGTTTGGATTCAAACACAAAGTCCATTACTGTGGGGAGGTGCCTTAATTTATCTGCAAAATGAAGATAATTCCTACTTTAGAGCTGAGGTTTAACTAATGCAAATAAAACCCTTGGCATGCGATCGATCAGCAGACAATAAATGGAACTATCAGTATGATCTTCCTGGCATTCCCATCGACGACAAGCCGTAGGCATCTCCCAAGCTTTAGTCTTGGCGACCTCCCAGACCAACCAAAATTAAAACCCTCAACTGTAGTTCTGGAAGTCTCAGTAGTGGTGAACCTGCTGGCTCGCAGTCCAGCCAAACCGGGTACCAGGCTGAGCCTTCGGATTGCCTCGCGGATATTCCAAGGCATCGGAAGTCCGGGCCGAAACGGGGGAAAGGCTTTAAAACAGAACTCCAGGGGATTAACAGTGCAAAGAGCTTGCGAGCACCACAGCCTCCCGAGGACTCGGAGCCACACGCCGAGGGGCGTGACTTTAGGAGAACACGCCGGAGGGGCGTGGCTCCACCCGTGAGCGCGCGCGCTGCGGGGCGGGCCCTCCTCGGCACTGTGTGGACTCCGGATCCCACAGCCGGCCCCGTCACTCTGCGCATGTGTAAATTCTGGGGGGCGGGCGGGCGAGCAGAACGCGGAATTTCTGGGAAAGAGGGCAAATGGGACCGGGAAAGCCGAGAAATACGTGCGGGCAAGGGTTGGGGGGTAGAGGGGCGGGACAGAAGGCGGAAGAGTTAAAATCAGCTGACCTGGTCTCGTGACAGCCTGGGCGGTGGCGACGCAGGCGTATTGGAGCGCGGTTGCTGAAAGCCTGAGTGAAGATGGCGGCCTCCAGAGTGAGCCTCTGAGAGGCAGAGGGAGGAGGCGGAGGGGGCGGGGAGCCCGGGCCGCCGAGGCACCAGGAACCCGCGGCAGCGGAGCTACAGGGCCCCGACAGGGGAAAGGGGAAGTGGTGAGGGGGAGGAGGTCGGAGGGCGCCTCATCTCACTCCGGACGCAGAGCCGGCGGCGGGAGGAGCTCGGGCTGGAGCCTCTCCAGCCTCCCGCGAAGGTAAACCACTCCGGGCACCGGCCTCTGGGGCTCTGCCTTACCCCTTCCCCACGCCACGGGGACTTGGGGGGCTAAGGACAAGGAAAAAAAGAGGGGTGGTATTTTGGCCGCCGCAGCCCCCTGCTGCTAAGGAGAGCAGATTACCCTCCCCCAAGGCTGCTGGTCTGGTTCCTCCCGTCGGATCCCCCTGGCACCAAGTGACATTCTCCCTGGGCACTGCCTTGTTCAGCCCCACCCCTCTTTTTTGGATTGTTTTTTCGTCTTATACCCACCATGGTCCCTAGATCCCCACTGTGCACCCTTACCCCCACACACCCCTTATTCCTCTCTGGGCTCCGCCCTCAGGGTTCCCTTCTCGCTTCCTGGCCTGAACACACTTTCTACTGGTTGCCGGCAACTCTGGTTTCCTGGGGTCCGCGACCCTTCTTCCCCCACACGTCCGGTGTAGACTTTGACTCTCTTTGCTTAGCTTTGTTTCGTTTCGTTTGGAGATGGGGAGCACCCGCGTCGTTTTTTCAGCCTCTCCCTTTTTCAAAAATCAAGTTTACACCCCACGTTTTTCCTTTCCTGCAGGGGAGCTTCTTTTCAGTGGCCTTTCCTTCACTGCTGTGGTTTTGCCTCTGAATGTGGTCTTTGGAATGGGTGAGGTATCAGACGCTCAGTGGAGTGGCGGTTAAACGCAGATTTGACTTACTAGACTTAAGAAGAGTGCCTTCCCGGGAACTCTTATTGTAGGGTGTCCTGAGATTGTTTTCTTTATCAGTTGATGTCTTCAGATTGTTTCCTTTATCAGTTATGGGGGGGGGTGTTAAAAAATCTCTCCCTAATGAGGCTGTAATCTCCCAAAGTAATGATTTCTCTCTTCCCTTCTTTTCCCCTCTGTGATTTCTTGCAAACAGGAGGGCCTATACCTTATGCTTTTACCTCCTCTATGAAGGGCTTTACATTGTAGGGTTATTTTGAGCCTCGTGGAGTATAATGTCTTCCGAAAAAAATTTCAGAATATTTCTTCAGGATTTGCCCCTGTGATTGCCTTTCTTGCTGTATTTTCTTTTTTACTTTCTGGATCTGATCGATTTCTAGGTTTGAAAGTACCGTTGCAGAGTTTGAGGAAATTACAGTGGTCAGGTTTTGTAGTGATTATCAATATTCTGAGTCTATGTGAATATGAAATAGGATTTGCCCTAAAAAATTTAAAAAGGGAGATTTCAAAAACTCGCCAGAAATTCGGTATCCAAAAAAACCTTGATTCACGTTTCTTTGGTTTCTGGAAAGTGCTAAATTGTTTGACTGAATTTAGCATATAACCTAAAACCTTGTTAACATTTTAAATGTAATATGAAACTGTTTAAGCAGTTATATCTCAAACTTGGCTTTTGTTATTAATAACACAATGGGGCATAAGTTCTGTTTAGAAAATGTTACACTGTATTCCTAGTTTGAAAACAGGAAGTAGAACATACTAAGGGAGGAAAAGAATAGTCAGAGGGTTATTAAGAGATAGGAATGTCAAGAACCTTAAGTCTATAGTCCATATCATGGAAAATACCACTGTTTGTATTCCACTGGGAGGCAATGGGTGTTCTCTTTTTCTAAAGTGACAGCAGTGGGGCGCCTGGGTGGCTCAGTGGGTTAAAGCCTCTGCCTTCAGCTCAGGTCCTGGGATGGAGCCCCGCATCCGGCTCTCTGCTTCGCGGGGAGCCTGCTTCCTCCTCTCTCTCTGCCTGCCTCTCTGCCTACCTGTGATCTCTGTCTGTCAAATAAATAAAATCTTTAAAAAAAATAAAGTGACAGTAGTAAATAGGCTAAACTTTATGAACATTATCAGTTCACAAGTAATGGAATCATGGAAAGCAGGAGTTATTGGTAAGAATTTAACTTTATCCACAAATAAATAGAATGTAGTTGCTGAGGTGAACGATAACAATGCTCGCTTTATTATATTTGTAGAAAGGTTGATAGTGGAATCTGGTTCTCACTAGTACTAAATTACAATTGAAATAAAAAGAGGATCTGTTTTAACTAATTTGGATCTATTCCTTAACCAGGTCTGTTTACACAGGTGATTTTCATTGCACTTACCCTTCCCTTCTCTGAGATACTAATTTTTAGTAAAATAGAGGCAAGGCTGTGCACAAACTATAGCAAAGATTTGGTTGCTAATAGTTTTAGGCCTAAATGTTGACTGTCATATTTAGCAGTGGTTAAAGGGCAGTTGTTTTGAAAGAAATCCTTTAAGTCTGTATTTCCCAGCTTCATTAAACCCAATAAGACTCCCTTTTTATTCCAAACAATTTGTAACACCTGCTCTGTTACCTGGAGATTTTAAATAATATCACCACCTTCTGACTTTGGTCCTGGGTTAAAAAGAAGGCTTGCTCTCACTGTTGCACCAAAAAACAACGGGACTCACTTTAAATTCTTTTTTTGAGAACTGTTAAAGAACAGAGGTCACAGAGCAAACCATTGGCCAGTCTTTTAAGGAGAGAGGGTATACATGAATTCAGTATCACGTTCATTGGACACAACTGGACACTGGTAAGAAGAGTTCAGCTAGAATAGCTGACAAGCTGATGAAGGCTGAATCTGAGTGCACCTTCTTCCAAGCTCTTTTTCCACAAACACACTAGGCGCTCTTAGAAAAGATTGGAAAGAACCCTGGGGAGTGTCTTTTGTGGTAATGATCTAGAGGAGTGGAAAAGCAGCAGAGCGTTCAAAAGGGGCACAAAACTCTGATTCTTTCTTTGTATCTTTTATGGAACAATAACATTTATCTGTGAAGTGTAGGGTATCTCTGCTGGCCCGTTGGTGAGCATTCATTGAGTTGGGCAATGAAAGAAAAGGGGAGAGAATCTTCTCTGGGAGGAGCACTGAGCTTAAAACTGCAGCCTGGAGGAACAAGAAGATCACACCCCTGAGATCCAGGGATATAGAGTATCCCTAAGACTGAACCTTAATCAGAACTACAAAGACTCTTTCCAGCCCCCTGCCACTATAAGAAGTTTTGAATAACAAGCGAATGCGGAATATTACTAGGAACAATATAATGCGAAGAGGCACAGCACAAAGAATCAGATAGACATTGCTTTAGTAAACCATCCCCCGCCATAGGCACCAGCTCTTCTGTAGATTTTTCGAAGCCTGTGGTACACTGAGAATAACCATAGCAACAGCAAATCATAAATCCAGCTCAACTCCTAAACAGATTAACACAAATTTTGCACTAAAGACCTACTGAAATAAAGACGTGCCCGTTTCCAGTCACAGAATTATTTACCTCAGTCTCGACTGTTCTGTACATGTCCAGCTTTCAACTGAAAATTATAAGGCATACATAAAAGGCAAAAAAATTCTCTAGAGAAAGCAATCATCAGAAGAACACTTAGATTAACATAGATGCTGTTATCTGCTAGGGAATTTAAAATGACTATAATATGTTAAAGATTGAAGAGTGGATAACATGCACGATCAGATGG
The DNA here is from genome assembly GCA_004024625.1 of Mellivora capensis. NCBI lineage: Eukaryota > Metazoa > Chordata > Mammalia > Carnivora > Mustelidae > Mellivora > Mellivora capensis. The sequence continues at coordinate 25,610 of PISX010001507.1, forward strand.
GTAATTTTAGCTGATAGAAAGAGTAAGAATCAAAAGAAAGGCTAGAGATATTATTACACAGTAAATGAAGAATGCCTTTGGGCTTATCAGAATTGGCATAGCCAAGGAAAGAATCAGTGAACTTATAAATGGTAGAAGAAATTACCCAACTGACACACAAAAAAAGTTAAAACGAAATACCCTAGAGCTTAGGGATAGTATTAAACATTTTAATATATAAATGATTAGAATTCCAGAAGAGAGAACAGAGTAGAAGAAATACTAAAATGTTTGAGGAAATAATAGAAAATTTTCCAAAATTAATGTCAGACATCAAACCATGGATCCAGAAGCTTAGAGAACACCAACCAAGATAAATACTGTCCCCCCACTACCACCCACAAACTCAAAACACACGTTGCATTTAAACTGAGGTAAACAAGGGACAGAGAGGAAGGTAACCAAAGAAAAGAAACCTATACAGAGGAGCAAAGAGTTGAAGCAGAGAAACCATGCAAACAAGAAGACAGTTGAGTGACAACTTTACCAAAAGCAAAAAAACAGCAAAAATACTTTTTTTCAAAAATGAAGACAAAATACAGACAACTGTCAAAAGCCAAGAGGACTCAAAGTATAATCTCTCCATTTACATAATAGGTACATTCCTAGAAAATTATATGCATATTAAACTCTATGAAATATACTTTGTGATTTATATTTAATACAGAATTAAAATTGGGATTGGTTATAAATAGGTTTTTACCTATGTTAAGGCCTAACTGGATATTTGAAAGTCAGTTGAGGGCATTTCAACCTGTGGGACTGTCTTGCACATTGAGGGGAATCTAGCCCCATCCACTAAATCATAATACAGTAGTCACCCCTTACTCACTTTTCATAGTTTCGGTTACTTGAGGTTAGTAGCAGTCCAGAACCAGATGATCCTAATATAGTGTCAGAAGGTCAGTAGTCGCCTAATGCTATATCATAGTGCTTGTGCTATTTACCTCATATAATCTCATCACATAGGCATTTTATCTCAAATCAGGAGAAGGCTAAGTGTAGTGCAATAAGATATTTTGAGAGAGACCACATTCATATAACATTACAGTATATTGTTACAATTGTTTCATCTTACTGTTAATATGTCACTGTACCAAATTTATAAATTAAACTTTATTACAGGTATGTACATACAGGATAAGAGTCTATATGAGATTTGGTACTTTGTGGTTTCAGGAATCCACTGGGGGTCTTGGAACACATTTTCTGAGGATGGGGGGACTACTGTAGTGTTTCTCTTTTTTTTCCTTTAGATTTTCTTTATTAGCATGAGGGGAGGGAAGGGGCAGAGGGAAAGGAAGAAGAAAACTCCTTTCTGAGCAGTGAGCCTGATGTGGGGCTGGATCCCAGGACGCAGGGACCACGATCCCAGCTGAAGGCAGACCTGTAACCGACTGAGCCACCATGGAGCCCCTACTGTAGTGTTTCGAATCATAGCATCTTCAAAATTATAGTCACTAGTTTTCAACACATTTTTCTTCTTTAGCAGTTTTCACTTGCTCAGCACATGCCAATCAGTAACATCTCTTATAGTATGGAGTGATTTCTAATTGCAGGAACTCCTTTGAGAAGCACTGATTTGGGAATATTTTTGTAGTAACTTAAACCAACGTGGTTGTGATCCTCTTTACTAACTTAAACTAAGTGTTGTTCAGTAAAATCTTTATCAATAAAGCTAAACATAATTTGCTAGTAGTTCTTTTCACAGGCTCTTTATTCAACAGCCTGCATATTTGAGTTTTACTTGTACTTTTATGGACTGCTTATGAAGAAGTGATCTCTAAAACAACAAAGTTGGGCACCTGGGTGGCTCAGTGGGTTAAGTAGCTACCTTTGGCTCAGGTCATGATCTTAGGATCCTGAGATTGAGTCCTGCATCAGGTTCCCTGCCTTCTCCCTTTGCCTCTCCTTCCCCCCTGCTCATGCACGCACTATCTCTCTCTCTCTCAAATAAATAAATAAATAAAACTTTAAAACAACAACAACAAAATCTGCATTCAATGGGATTTTATTATTGCAGCATTCTAAATTGCCCTTAAAAGTAGACCACGCTGCCTAAAGCAGAGTTCACATATTTAGCACGTGGCCATCAGGAATACCTCTCTGAAGTTGATGAGTAAAAATTTGATCTTTGGTGAACAAAAACAAAACCCCGAAGCAATCTAAAATAATTAATTAAATATTTTAATTTTGTCAAGTGTAGTTGCCGGAACATAATGGAAGGATTGATAAAGTTATGAATATAGGAGATTTTCCCTAATATTTCATAAATTCTATGCTAATTATAGTAAAATTTAAATTCTTATAGATAGATTTCAGACATGTATTCCTTAGTCATCTAGTGCTTTGAGGTTTCTCTCCCCCTCAAATTTCTAGTTAAGATACAGAATGTATTTTGGATGTTTAGCAAATCTTAGAGCAGATTAAAGCCATTCCCTCCCCCCAACCATAGATATGCTGGGTTTAATTTTAAAAGTGGAATTTTCCTCTTTTTCTTTTTTTTAGTTAACTGGTAGATTTGGGGTTTTCTTTAAAATCTGAAGAACTATGGCAGAGTTTGGAATAACAGGGGTATTTCAGAAAGAGCCAAGAAACCTACATGTTGCTGTTTTGTGTTGGGTGAAAGGGAAATTGTAGTAGCCTAAGGTCCTTGTCTTTTAATAGTGTGTTTACCTACTAGGATGCTTACTGTAAAACTTCCTCTAAGTAGAATTTGCAATATGCTTAGGAAATTTAGTCCTCCATTATGCATCCACTACAAGTGATAGAAAAAACAGCAACAAGTTAAAACATGGCAATTGAAAATCTCTTACCCATTAGGGTCTTTTTCGTGTAATAGAGGAAGATTATTAAATACCTGTTCGTGAGCTAAAGAAGAGCTTATTGAACTAGTACATTTTGTTCTTTTATGAGCCAGGTTAGCTTCAAAGATTAAATAGAAATTAGGTCTAAAAATTTTCAGGAATGTGTATAAACTAAAACTATGTAAATGATTATTAGCATCGATTTCACAGGATTGCTTAAATGAACACATTTGTTTGGGTTTTTTAGGTGACTATTTCAGAATTTTTAAGTTTTGGAAAGAAGAGTCATAATCATGCATATTTCTTGGAAAAAAAACTTTTTTGTGTGTATTACGACAGCTGTGAGAAGTAAGAATTATTCTCTCGGATGAAATCAGCATACATGTGATAAAAATATAAAGACTAATTTTTTTCAATATTGAATAGGAATGGCCAACAAAGTTAACTGCTGTGGTATTTATGCTTGCCCCTTCCCCAATTAAGATACTATTAAAAGTGTTTCTTCAGATTTAGGGATTGCTTTTGAATTTCTCTTGCCCTTTTATTTCATGAATCTGTATCTGATTTCTCATTGGAAAGGAATGGATTTTTAAAGAATGGGGAGATGAATCTTAGATTATTCGCCCTATCCTGTGGTGGTGGAAGTATTTAAAAGTTCATTTTGATGTGGCAGACAATGCAAAGGTTTCAGTATTACAACTTCTGGACGATTATTTGGATATATGATTGTCAGCTGAAATTTGATAGTACCACTGGCTTTCTTCTCTAGCCACATTTATCTTGAGTTATTGGGTCCTTCAGAGCTTTTAGAAAGCTAAGGTAGGATGTATTAAAACTTTACTTTGTGATCTATTTTATAAGCTGTTTGGTTTTTTTAAAGATTTTATTTATTTGAGAGAATGAGTTAGCATGAACAGGGGGAAGGGTAGAAAGAGAAGCAGACTCCCTGCTGAGCGAAAGGTAGGCCCCTAATGACAGCCACCCAGATGCCCCTTTTTAAACTGTTTGAAGACCCCTGTAAATGGAGTGTCTGGGTGGCTCAGATGGTTGGACGTCTGCCTTCGGCTTGGGTCATCATCTCCAGGTCCTGGGCTCGAGCTACAGGTCAGGCTCCCAGCTCAGCCAGGAATCTGCTTCTCCCTCTGCCTCTCCCCCTGCTTGTGTTCTCTCTGTTTCTCTCTCTCTCAAGTGAATAAATAAAAACTTAAAAAAAAAAAAAAAAAGACCCCTGTAGGCATTATACACATTACACATACTGATTTGTTACTTATTTAGAAGGAAATACTTTTGCCTCTACTTGTGTTACATATTAAAACATGAAGCTGAAAATTAAAAATTAAAAAAGAAGGTTAAAGTTCATATCAGTTTTCCCCCACACACAGCACATTCTATCTAAGACAGTCTAGTTGTAACTTTTTAATCTGGGTAAAAATTAATGTTCTGTTAACTTTATATTTTGTGCTTGCTTCAACGGCATATCTAAAATTGGAGCATTAACTATATATTTTTTAAGATTTTATTTATTTTTTTGACAGAGAGAGGTCACAAGTAGGCAGGCAGAGAGGGGGAAAGCAGGCTCCCTGCTGAGCAGAGAGCCCAATATGGGGCTCTATCCCAGGACCCTGAAATCATGACCTGAGCTGAAGGCAGAGACTTAACCCTCTGAGCCACCCAGGTGCCCCAGCTATTTATATTTTAACCTTTTATTTGAAACAACTAGCCTAGTGATATAATTCACTCAGATTTTGAATCCATTTACAAATAAATGTAGGTCTTTAAAAAGCTAGTTTTAAGGGATTTTTCTCTTTGGTTATTACTCAAGATTAGCCCTTGCCTTAGCAATGGTTCTCCCTCCCCCTGCATTTTTAATAGGATTTAGCTGTATGAGGAAATACTAAATCAATAAATTTGTTCCTATCATGTCACTGTATACCATATTTTCAGGTGTAGTGTTACAATGGAGCAGAAAAACAGGGTTTCTGTAGGCGATCTAGGTCAGAAAATAAAGGTAAAGGCAGTTCTTCCAAATATATTTTTCATCTACAGCCAAGTTGAAGAACTTTACATTACTTACTTATACTCATCTCTGAGATTTTCACATTAACATTTACTACTTGCTTTATCATATATCCATCTTTCCATCCATTTTATTTTTTAATGCATTTCAGGACAAACTCATGTTTTTAATTTATTATTTGAAATCAGAATTCTTTGGGGCGCCTGGGTGACTCAGTGGGTTAAAGCCTCTGCCTTCGTCTTGGGTCATGATCTCAGGGTCCTGGGATCAAGCCCCACATCGGGCTCTCTGCTCGGCAGGGAGCCTGCTTCCTCCTATCTCTCTGCCTGCCTCTCTGCCTACTTGTGATCTCTGTCTGTCAAATAAATAAATAAAATCTTGAAATCAGAATTCTTTATGTTACAGATTCAAAGTGTAAAAATTAGTGTCTTATTTGCTCTCTCCAAGTTGTGATTGTGTAAAAATTCATCTCAGTGGGTCATGCAAAATGTGTGCTTTAAAGGCAAATACCCTTTATTAAAGCCATTTTCTTTACTCACTAGTGTATCACAGATGGTCCCCAACTTAATGATAACTTGACTTAAACTCTTTCAACTTTATAATGGTGTGGGAGTGGTATGCATTCAGTGGAAACTGTATTTTGAATTTTTATATTCTCTCAGGCTAGCGCTATGTGGTATCCTACTCTCGTGATGCCAACAATGGCAGTGAGCCGCGGCTCCCAGTCAGCCACAAAGTCACAAGGGTGAACAACTGATACGCTTACAACAATTCTGTTTTTCATTTTCAGTACAGTATTCAGTAAATCACATGAGATATTCAATACTTTGTTATAAAATAGGCATTGTGTTAGATGATTTTGCCCAACTGTAGGCTAATGTGTTCTGAGCACATTTAAGGTAGGCTAGGCTAAGCTATGATGATTGGTAATTTAAGTGTATTAAATGCATTTTCAGTTTACAGTGGGCTTATCAGGAGGTAACCCCATGGTAAGTCAAGGAATATCTGTATTTTTCTGAGTATATGCATTCATCTCTGGTTAAATGAGGGCTCTGTTTTTACTTAAACACAGGACTTGCACATACACTTAAGTTTTGCTCTGTGTACATATTCTTTTGCTTGTAAGCTTGGCTGTAATCTGTCTGGGTTCCCGTGGTTTTGAGGCCATTCAACCTGCTTTATGTGCTTCATATCAGTTTGGTGTAGGCTTCTGCTAGGTGGACTCTCAAATTCTGTGGTTTTGTGTCAAAATCGTATCTTCTGAAAGATCGGTCTCATTTTATTCGTAAATGATCTCAAATAGATTGCCAGTTTTACTGCCAGTAATAAATTAGAGAATGTGAGAACATTAAATGTTGTTCGAAAGCATGAAGCAAGGGAATTCACTGAACATGGTGAATCTAGCCAAACTTGCCTGTGTTGCCCTGAATTTGACTTTTTAACCCCTAGAACAGTTCTCTCAAAAGAACAAACTGCTAAGTTGCAAAAAAAAAAAAACTCTGTTGGTGGTATAATAATAAGGTATGGAATGAGAACAGGCAAAGGCAGCTTAAAAAACTGGAGATGCTTTCAATGTGTTTAGTTACAAATAACATGTAAATTTGTGTTTTCTCATCAAAAAAAAGGTAGATATTTGAGAATTTGAAGTGGTACATGCAGAAATGAAGGAGATGAAATTTCTTTTTCTCTTTAGAGTTTTTTTAATGTACTTGATAGAGAGTGAGCAAGTGAGGGCCTGCGAGAGAGCGAGTGCATGGTGGGGCCGGTGTCGGAGGAAGAGAGGCAGCCTGCCTCCCTGCTGAGACAGTGCTCCATCCTAGGACCCCTGGATCATGACCTGAACCAGAGGCAGAGGCTTAACCGACTGAGCCACCCAGATGCCCTGAAGGAGATGACATTTAAGCAATAATTAGTTTGAACAAATAAATTCTTGCTAACTTGGGTACGTCTCAACAACTGGCAGGGTGGCAAGTGCTGACTATGCAGCTGCTACCAAGATCTCCTGCAGCACGTTTGACATTTTGTTAGTTGGACAGTTCATTGCTGTTTAGAGAATGTGCCTATAAATGACTTATTGCTGTTACCTGCTTGATGCTTGCGCTGCTTGATACTAGAAGTTTTACATATTTTCCATCACTGTTAATGGGAATTCTGGTTGCTTAAGAGTTTTGTCTGTGAGCAACAATTTTAGAAACACTTCTGGAGCTTATTAAAGAAATATGTAAATATTAATGGAGAAATACTTAAATATTAAATGGAACATAGATTATTTTTAGGGATTGAAGTTCTTTTTTCCAAAAGTTTCTCAAACCATAGTTAACTTGTAGATACCAAAATAAATTTTAAAATATGTTGGTTTCACATAAAGAGGTACTCTTCTAACGAGTGAAATTCCAGACGCGTAAGTAGGAGATTTAAAATGTAGTAAGTAACATTGACTTGAAAAATCATAGTATTTTGTGGGAATAAAGTTGAAACAAAGAGAAGCTTAAATGTCAGGTTACAGCTGACTTAAGGTAATTTTTAAAAATTTCATCTATCATGAGTATCTTAACCTGTCTCATATATTTATTCCTTTTTATTTTTTTCATTTCATTTATTCATTTATTTTTAAGAGAGAGATAGCGTGTGCTCAGGAGTGTGCACAGGCTGGGGGGGAGGGGCAGAGGGAGAGGGAAAGAGAGAATCCTAAGCAGTCTCCACACCCAGTGCAGAGCCTGAAGTAGGGCTATATCTCACGACCCCCAGATCATGACCTGAGCTGAAATGAAGAGTCAGACTTAACCGACTGAGCCACCCAGATGCCCTTATTTATTTATTTTTGAAAACCTTTTTAGGTAAGATAAAATTGTAAAAAATAACAAGGGATGCCTGGGTGACTCAGATGGTTAAGTGCCTGCCTTCAGCTCAGGTCATGATCTCCAGGTCCTGGGGTCGAGCCCCATGTCAGGCTCCAAGCTCAGTGGGGAGTCTGCTCCCTCTCTCTATCCCTCTCCCCATACTTGTGCTCTCTCTCTCCGTCTCCGTCTCTGTCTCTGTATCTCTTTCAAATGAATAAATAAAATCTTTTTAAAAAAAGAATAACAAGGGATAATAAAATAATGACACCCTCATTATACTCAACCTAGCTTAAGAAATGTATATTGCTATAGTTATCTTGGAATGAGCAGGTGAAAACTGCAAATACTGACTAAAGCAATAAAACATTGTACTTTTGAAGGTAGAAATCCTAGCTGATACTTGTTGGTGATATACATTGAATAAATACTACAAGGATTGAAATAAAAGGTAAAAGACTTGGGATTAAGTAATTTAATAATTTTAATTTTCCCACCTGAGACGCTGTAAGATTAGATACAGGGCCTTATAAGCCTGAAAGTGAAAGAGGTAATCATAGAGAGATACGAAACAACTATTTCGTATCTAGGGTAGTATGTTTAAAGTACAATAATCATTATTATGATTGCAGTTAATATTTTTAGTGCTTATTCTGAGCCAGGCATCACACTATCCCCTTTATTTATATCATTTACTCCTTACCAAAGCCCTTTGCTACAAATACTGTTCTCTCTCTCTCATAGATGAACCACGATTCCAAGAAGTTTAGGAAGCTTTTCTTCAAGTTACGCAGCCAGTAAATGGCAGTTTTTACTAATCTGTCTTCAACCATAAGTAACATTTAAAAAATTCACCGTCTTGAGTTACATTGATGGTAGATTGAATATTAAAACTAGTTTAGTGTGTATACTAATGTAGCTTCTTGTGCTAGTTGTTAGTTATGTTTATGTGGTCTGGTGTCTGTGCTATAGGAACTATTTCCAAGTCTGTGTTTCAAAATTAAATCATCACTTGAAGAATGCTGTGCTTGGTGGACCCCCTAGATTTGCCTTCACTCATTTTCCAGTGGTTCTCTTGAGGTTGTTCCAAGTCTCACTTTGAATGATACATACTCAGTACAGAATATTCTTATCCTGTTTCTTCTGCATTTTTCTGATATTTGTGTATTGCCATTATCCACTAGTGAGTTATTTGTGTGTCCAGGAGTATCCTCATGGTCTGAAAGAGTTACTGCAGTTTCCAGACCAGTTGCCTTCATAAGATGAAATGACTGCATCACAAAGTGGTTAAGGTTTTATTGAGAATATAAAATAGATTTACCTGAAAATTTGGAGAGGTTAATATTACACTGTTGGGGGGGTGCCTGGGTGGCTCAGTGGGGTAAGCTTCTGCCTTTGGCTCAGGTCATGATCTCAGGGTCTTGGGATCAAGTCCTGCATCAGGCTCTCTGCTCAGTGGGGAGCCTGCTTCCTTCTCCTCTCTGCTTGGCCCTCTGCCTACTTGTGATCTCTCTCTCTCTGTCAAATAAATAAATAAAATCTTAAAAAATATATAACACTGTTGGGAAGTAGATCCCAGCCTCAGATCTCATTAATCTGGTTATTTTAAAAGTTCATTGTTAGTTAAAGTAGTATTTTTCTGTTATTGAACTCCTTAAAGACTATTCTGGAATCCTGTATTCGTAACAAATTTCTGTCGTGTTTGTTTTGAACACTTCATTTAAAAAAATTTTTTTTCAGTTATTTTTTTTTAAAGACTTTTTATTTATTTATTTGACACAGAGAAGGAGAGGGAGAAGCAGGCCCTTTGCTGATCAAGGACCCTGATGTGGGGCTCAGTCCCACCAGGATCATGACCTGAGCTGAAGGCAGACGTTCAACCTACTGAACCACCCAGGCACCCCGCTTAAAAAATTTTTTTAAGCTTACCTATAGACAGAAATATTCAGCCTTGGAGCCTTGCCTTTTCTTTTTCTTTTGCCTTGTGTTGAGTGTGGCAGGTTGTTTCATTGTTTGAAATTGTGTGAAGGTAATAATTGGTACTAGTTCTGAATTAATTCAGGAATGTGCTATCAAATGATACACCTGTAATTACATGGTCAGAATGAATTTATTTTGGGTTCTTAAATTCGAGGGATGGTTTTATTGCTTAGGATAAATACATAGAGTGTAGAGTTAAGCAGACTGAATCTATAGTCTGGCCCAACTATTTATCATAGTGACCTGGGAGAAGTGATATAAATTCTCTATAGTTTTCTTGTCACTAAAATGGAGATCATCATATCATCATATCTATACCATATCATCATATCTATACCATAGTGGTGTTATGAAGACAAAATGAGGTAGGTGGATAAACGCATAGCCAAGGCCTGGCCTAATCATTAACATGTAATGAATACTCAATAAAACCTAGTTTTTGCATAATTTCAGGACATGACTTAAATCTTTTTATTAGAGTCACCGTGCCTCCCCAATTTCAGGATAATCTTTACCAAGGGCTCAAAATAAAAAAGGATTATCCTGATTTCCATTATGAGGCTATGCAGAAAGTAGTAATACATAGCACTGAATTATCCCCTTATTTGGCTATGTAGGTGACTATCTCCTCCCTCTCTTACCTCTCAGATATACCTCTGCATGTATGTAATATAACTGAAGGCAAGCTTTTCAGGTAGAGGAGTAATTTTCTTCCAAAAAAAGCACTTCCATATTACTGGCCTTTTTTGGTGGTGGTTATTCAGGATTGGAAGCACAATAGCAGTATCACTTGTTGCTTCCTAAAATGTTAGAGATAATTGTCACAACTGCTGATTTTGGCCATAGGAACGGCTACTGATGTCCAAAGAGAGTTGAGGTACTTCTTCAATCTTATATTGTATTTTTTCTGTCAACATGGTTATCTGCATCAGTATTTCTTCTATTAGCCAGGTAATCAGTAGTTTAAAATTTTCTTAAATTTTATTTTACTGTGGTAAGAACACTTTAACATGACGTCTGTCCTCCTAACAGATTTTTAAGGGTGCAGTACAGTATTGTTAACTACAGGCACTATGCTGTACAGCAGATCTCTGCAACTTATCTTGCGCAGCAGAAACTTTATACCCATTGATTAGCGACTCCCCCTTTCTACTGCACCCCAGTTCCTGGCAGCCACCATTCTACTCTCTGTTTCTATGAGTTTGACTATTTTAGATAACTCATATAATACAGCATGGACTAATGCAGGATTGGCCCTTCTATGGCTGACTTATTTCACATAGCATCATGTCCCCCAAAGTTCACCTATGTTGCATATTGCAAGATTTCCTTCTTTCTCATGGTTGAAAAATACTCCTTTGTGTGTGTATGCCACATTTTTTTATTCTTTCATCCATTGATGGATTTGAAGTTGTTTCCATATCTTGGCTCTTATAGAAAATGCTGTAGTGAACATGGGAGTTGACTCTTGAAGATTCTGATTTCAGTTCTTTTGGATAAATACCTGGAAGTTTCGTTGCTGCATCATGTGTTCTATTTTTAATTTTTAGGAACTTCCGTACTGTTTTCCATGCTGCCTATACCATTTTGCATTCTCACTACCAGTATTCAGTTTCTCTACATCCTTGCCAAAACTTGTCTTTTGGGGTTTTGTTTGTTTTGATAATGGCCATTGTAACAGGTGTGAGGTAATAGCTCATGCCTTTTTTTTTTTTTTTTTTTAGATTTTACTTATTTATTTAATTTTGGGCAACCTCTACACCCAATGTGGGGCTTGAACTCACAACCTCCAGATCAAGAGTCACGTGCTCCACCGACTGAGCCAGCCAGGGCACCTCCTCTAGTGCTTTTGAGTTGCATTTCTCTGATAGTGACATTGAACATCTTTTCATATACCTCTTGGCCATTTGTATATCTTCCAGTAGTTTAATTTTATACTAATGTGTATGTTAGATCTTCTCTCTCTTTCTCCTTTAACTGTCCTAACCTAAGAACTCTGGAGTCTGGTGCTTTTATCACCACCAAGTTCCTAGGTCTTTAGAAAGTTGTAGATAAGCCTTCTTGATATAAACTTGTTTTAATTCTCCTCCTGAAAGATCTGTTTTGAGTTCATATTCTCCCAAATCAGCAATACCTACAAAGTCATTTTTAGGAGTACCCCCACCCCCGCCCCAGGTCATGCTCTTAAGTTCTTTGGCACATTTTTTTTTTTTTTAAGATTTTATTTATTTATTTGACAGAGAGAGAGATCACAAGTAGGCAGACAGGCAGGCAGAGAGAGAGGAGGAAGCAGGCTCCCCGCCGAGCAGAAAGCCTGAGGTCGAGCTCCATCCCAGGACCCTGGGATCACGACCGGAGCCTAAGGCAGAGGCTTTTTTTTTTAAGATTTTATTTATTTATTTGACAGATTACAAATAGGCAAGAGAGGCAGGCAGGGAGAGAGAGGAGGAAGCAGGCTGTCCACAGAGCAGAGAGCCCGATGTGGGGCTCAATCCCAGGACCCTGGGATCATGACCTGAGCTGAAAGCAGAGGCCTTAACCCACTGAGCCACCCAGGCGCCCCTAAGGCAGAGGCTTTAACCCAGTGAGCCATCCAGGCGTCCCTGGTGCTATCATTTTAAAGTCTTTATTATTTTTCTCTCACCTCCATTTTAAATTTAAAGTCCCTTAATGATATCAGTCACTCTTCACTCAAGTGCATTTTTTTTGTACCAAGATAGGCCTTGGTACAGAGTCTGTCAGTCAGATCAGTTGTGGTCTAGCAGTCCAAACTCCACTCCTTAGTATTGGTTATATCACCTTTTGTGTTCTCCTTTTTTAATCCCTTATTCCAGTATTCAGTCATAGTATATGAGGGAAAGATAACATCTGTAGACCTATATTTTTCACTATTTTGGCATATTCTCAGAGATCCTACCTAAGTTTCTTTTCAGCAATGTCATTTACTACAAATGATTTAGAAGCCAGGAAAAATGTCTGCTGGTTTTAATAAGTCTTAGTCGGCTGTCTGTTTCATCTCAGATACACAATCCAGGGGAAAAAAAAACAAACAAAATGCACCAACTGTCAGGACTATATTTAGCTGTCTCCATACCCATTAGAAAGGAAGATGTCAGTTGACTGTAATTTCCTCTCTAGTAACATTAAAGGTTTCCCTAACCTTGCTGTTTCTTGTGGTTCTCTTATTCCTCAGAGCATGAGTTGGTGCTTTTCCAGAAGATTTGACAAAACCTTATTTAGGAGTACCTGTTAGAACATCAAGTTTAAAGTGGACATTGGGATTTCCTGTGGGTTGTCGCATTTCATTCATTCACTTAAATACTTATTGAGCACCCATTTTGCGTCAGGAACTCTTGTGGGCTTTGGGGATATATATGTATACACACACACACACACGTGTGTGTGTGTGTGTGTGTGTAAATTAGCTTAACAGACAAAAATGCTTCTCTCTTGATAATGGTAGCAGGATTAGATGGGTAATAAATTGCACATTGAATAAATTGACATTGAAAGGTGCCATAGAAGAAAAATGAGCAGGAGTCAGGGGGAATTGAAGGTGTAGAATGAGGAGAGTGATTACAATTTATAACAGGATAGTTAGGGTAGGCCTCATTATAAAAGTGACATTTAAACACAGATTTGAAGGACATGTGAACCATGTAGGTGTCCAGGGAAAGAGTGTTCTACATAGAGTATAGAGGCCCTTGCCACTTTGCTAATACAAAAGTAGTAGGAATGAAGAAAGCAATTTCAAAATGGCAATGTCTTTTAAAATGTTTTTGCTATGGAGGTATATATACTCAAGAGAAATAAAAACGTGTTCATACAAATGCTTTTAGCAGCATGATTCCTAATAGCCAAGAAGTAGAAGCAACACAAGTGTCCATCAACTGATAAATAAACAAAATGTGGTATATCTATACAATAGAAGGAAACTAATGCATGCCAGAGTATGGATGAACTTTGAAAATGTCATGCTGCATGAAAGAAGGCAGTCACAGAGACCACATTTTGTATGATTCATTTATATGAGATGTCTAAAATAGGCAAATCTGTAGTGACAAAGTAGATTAGTGTTTGCCAGGTGCTGGGAGTGAGTGGGAATGAGGAGTGACTGTTAACAGGGTTTCTTTATGGGATGACAAAAATGTTCTAAAAACAGTATTGGTTGGTTGTAGAACTCTGAATATGCTAAAACCCCCTGAATTGTATACTTAAAAAGGGTGAATTCTCTGGTGTGTGAATTGTATCTTAAAAAGCTGTTATAAAAGTGTCCTTTTGAATGAAATTCGTTTTATTCACATTATTAGACGAATACTTGCTGATTAAAAACAAATAGACCAGTGTGAACCATAATGTGGTTGGAACCATAATTCTAGCTATTTAGTGTGCCCTGACACTTTGGTATGTGTCCAGTTTTTTTTTTTTTTTTAAGTACATTTCTAAGGGTGGGGAAAGATGGTCAGGTCACAAAAGAAATAAATGACCATATTCATTTTAACTTTTATGCAGTATGAAGTAAACTATGTAGTATTTTTGAAATTTATGAGTCTTTTTTTTAGTAAACAGTTCCAATAATTTATCCTGTATAATTAACTAAATTTACATTTTTTTCATGAAATAAGTGGGTTCTGGATTTCATACACTTCTAGGTTATAGTCAGTAGACTAATTTTAAAATATGACACATAACATGGTCCCTCTGCATGAAGCTGGTTGTAAGCTATTACCCTGTGATCTATCATACAAATTTGAGAGTCCTGAACTGTTTGGTCTATGTACTCTTCAACCAGGAGGTCACTCACCAAATTGTTTTTAGGTTTCTAAACACTTACTGTCAGTTTCTGTGCTTAGCTTGATGCTTGCGATTACACTATAAGTAGTATTGTTCTAGTATATTCGTATAGTGGAATACCATATAGCCTTAAAAAATCACTTCTTTTTAAAGAATATTTAATTCCATAGAAGGTTCTATAGAAGAAGGTTAAAATTGTGTGAAAACAGGCTTAAGCAGTATAATTGACAGTCTCAATTTTGTTTTAAAAACGCCTATTCTAGGGGCGCCTGGGTGGCTCAGTGGGTCAAAGCCTCTGCCTTCCGCTCAGGTCATGATCTCGGGGTCCTGGGATCGAGCCCCACATCGGGCTCTCTGCTCCTCGGAGAGCCTGCTTCCTCCTCTCTCTCTGCCTGCATCTCTGCTTACTTGTGATCTCTGTCTGTCAAATAAATTAATAAAATCTAAAAAAAAAAAAGATTCTCTCTCTAAAAAAAAAACAAACGTCTATTCTAAATAGAGGAGGGGAGGCTAGAATGATTATCTTTAGACGCTAGTATTTACTTTATGAGCATTTTAGATTTTTTGCTATGGATATTTTAGATTTTTTAATATTAAATACTGTCATTTTTAAGTTAAATTGTATTTATAGTGGGTCTCCTTAAAGTGACAGTGACAGCAGAACAGCTGGCACTTAGTAACTCAACGAAAACCTTTTCGAGTTGATTTGATACATTTTTTGGTGCCCATATTGTGCCAAGGCATTGTTTGGTAATGTGAGATTTAAAGATGCATTTACTTGAACATTTTTTTTATTAGGTCTCTACTCTTGGGATGTTGAGGGCAATTCTTGTCCTCAAGAAACCCAGTGTAGTGGAGGGGAGCAGGCAATCACAATATGGTGTGCTGAAGTCTGTGACAGAGATGTGAATAGATCAGTGCCTATTCCCTAAAACCTATGGTCTTGTGCCTTAAAATCAGTACTATATGGCAAGCTCTGAAAGTATGATATGGGAGATTCAGGAAAAACTCGAAGGATAACTGTACTGAATTCAGCCATATTTTTATCTTCCAGGTTTCAGCACAAAATGAACATAATTAGGGAAAACAAGGATTTGGCATGTTTCTACACAACAAAACATTCATGGAGGGGAAAGTAAGTATTTCTGTTGATTTTATTTTTCTGTGCTTCTATGAAGTATAAATGTAACTTTCAGTATCTTGAGTAGTACCACACAGCTCAGTTATGCCATTTAGCCCTTCTCTTCTGAAAAGCATATGTGCATATTTTAAATGCAAATGCTACACTTGGAATCAATTATTGTTCTTTTTTTCTTTTGATATTTCTGGTTTTCTGTGTCTGTGTTAGGAGGGAGTTGGTAAGAACAGTACCAAAAGGAAAACAGACCATCTATCTACCTTCCTGGATGTTGTCTATTAGTGATTGGATTATATAGTAGTGGCAGAGTCTTAACTCCACAGATTTATTGCCGGGAGACGAACCTCTGTGTGATGGCTGCATTTTTGTGTTGATTTGCCTGTCAGAGAAATATGCTAATAGTGCTTTTTATAATCTTTCTTTAGTCCCATAATGAATTTTTAAAAATTGAGTTTGATCTTATTTTTTCCTTGGGGGAGGCAGTGACATTTTTTAGTAGCCTGCCTGGTCAGACCAAGATGTTGATGCTTCTTTTTCCTTTTTATAAAACCAGTGGTAATTCCTACCCCTCAGATTGCTGTGAGGATTAAATGAAGTGACATGGAGCATGTGAAGGTTTTAAAATCATGCTTTAAACTCACTGAGTATTCAGTGAATGGGACCTGTTGACCATTACCGAAAACAGTTTCCTGTCTAATCCTTTTAGGTACCAGTAAGTAAAATAAGTGTTCCATGCTGTGACAATTAGGTGACCACATTATTCCACATCAGGCCTCAGATAAACCATTCTATGTACACAAAGCCAGTAGCTTTAGATCTTTTTCTGGACTTTTCATCTTTTAGGTAACAGTGTAGTAACTTCTTAAAATGGTGCAATATCTGAGTTCTATAGTGTTTCTCATTTGCATTAGCAAACTGACTATAATTTTGAAAGTGTGTTTGTTTCCGTTTAGTAACTCAATCGTACGAGCTCCTAAATTAGGGAGCATAACTGTTAAACTTGTAGAATATTTGTCTTGAAATTTTTTCTTCATTTAATTTCATTGAGCAAAGTTAGAAAATTGATGTACCCGGAGCAATGTGAGTCTCTTCAGTTCTTTGAATCAACCTTTAAAAAATTGTGTGTTTAAAGAATTTTTATTTTTTCCTCAAGTGGTAGATTGCTCTGATCATCATACTATAACTTCTATTTTTAATACAAGTATAGCATACTGAAACATGAATTCTAAAGAATAAGCTTACTGGGGCACCTGGCTGGCTCAGTGGGTTAAAGCCTTTGCCTTCAGTTCAGGTGATGATCCCAGGGTCCTGGGATCGAGCCCCACATCAGGCTCTCTGCTCCACGGGGAGCCTGCTTCTTCCTCTCTCTCTCTCTCTCTCTCTCTCTCTCTGCCTGCCTCTCTGTCTACTTGTGATTTCTGTCAAATAAATAAATAATCTTTAAAAAAAAGAATAAGCTTACTGAATATTTATGTTTTGTGAGCTTATCAGTAATTGCAATCATCTGGAAAAAATTTTTTTGATGTTTTAGGAAAGTTGGGACTAACACTCAAGATACCCTCTTTTTTTTTCTTATGTAATAATTTGGAGCAGAACTGTTCGTGTGCTCTCAGCACAATTCCTTGCCTCCATCACTGACACCTTGAAACTTTTTTGTTTTGTTTTAATAATATCTTTATTAAGATAAAATTTTACATAACGTAAAATTCACCTTTAAATTTTAAGTGTACAATTCGGTCGTTTTTAATATATTCAGTAGAGTAGTGGACACTAATCATTTTTGGAGCATTTTCATCATCCCCCCAAAAATCTTCTCTAATGATATTAGCAGTTACTTTCCTTTTTTCCTATCTTCTCTGGAAGGATCTGGCAGCCACTAATCTACTTTCTGTCACAAGATCAGCTTTTTTTAAAGATTTATTTATTTATTTTGAGAGTGAGGGTGAGTGCATGCACACAAACACAGAGGGGATGGGCAATGGGAGAAGGAGAGAATCTTAAGCAAACTCTGCTGAGTGCAGAGTCCAAAATGGAGCTCCATCCCAATGACCCTGAGATCATGACCTGAGCTGAAACCAAGAGTCAGACTCATGACTGTATTTCACTTAGCATAGTGTTTTGAAGGTTCATATTGTAGCTTGTGTATTTCATTTCTTTTTATTGCCAAATAGTATTCTATTGTACGGATTTACTGCATTTGGTTTATCCATTCATCAGTTGATGGACATTCGTATTGTTTACACTTTTTTACTGGTGTGAATAATGCTGCTGTAAGTGTCTGTGTGTAACTTTACAGGTGACTGTGTATTTCCAGTTCTCTTGGGCACATACCTAGGAGTGGAATTGATGTTATATGGAATTATATAGAATTACATAGTAACTCTACATTTAACTTTTTGCAATCCAGTTTCTCCATATCCTTACCAACACTTGTCATTGTCTCTCTTTTTTAATTCACCTATCCTAATGGATATGAAGTGTTACCTTGTTGTCATTTTATTATTTTTAAAAATATTTATCTCTTGAGAAAGAGTGCTTGCACTTGGTGTGTGAGTGGAGGGAGGGGCAGAAGGAGAGAGTCTTCAAGCAGACTCCCTGCTGAGTGCAGAGCCTGAGGTGGGGCTCAGCCCCACAACCCCTGAGATCATGACCTCAGCTGAAACTAAAAGTAAGATTATTAACTGACTGAGCCACCCAGGCATCCCTTGTTGTGGTTTTAATTTGCATTTCCTTGATGACTACGATGTTGCATATCTTTTTGTGTGTTGTTGGTCATTTGTATATTTTCCACAAAATGTCTGTTCAAATCATTTATCCTTTTTTATTTGGGTTAGTCGTCCTTTTATTATTGAGTTGTAAGAGTTCGTTATATATTCCGAATACAGATTGCTTATCAGATAAATGGTTTGCAGATATTTTCTGCTATTTTGTGGGTTGTCTTTTCACTTTCTTGATGGTTATCACCTGAAGCACAACGTTTTTGATTTTGAAGAAATCCAGTTTATCTTTTTCTTTTGCTATTTGTGTTTTTGGTGTCATATCTGAGAAGCCGTTACTTAATCCAAGGTCTCAGAGATTTACTTCTATACTCTAAGAATTCTGTAGCTTCAATTTTGGGTTAATTTTTGTATATAGTGTGAAATAGGGATCCAACTTTATTCTTTTGGCATGCGGATATCCAGTTGTCCCAGCATCATTTGTCGAAAAGATTATTCTTTCCTCATTGAGTTGTTATGGCACGCTTATCAAGAATAATAGGTCATTCATGTAAAAGTTTATTTCTGAACTGTGAGTTTTGTCCTATTGATCTATATACCTGACCTTATGCCAGAACTATGTTGTCTTGATTACTGTGGCTTTGTATTAAGTTTTAAAACTAGGAATTTGAGGTTCTAACTTTGTTGGTTTTCAAGATTGGGCTATTCTGGGTCTCTTGCATTTCCATATGAATTTTAGAGTCAGCTAGTCAATTTTACAAAAAGGCTGCTGGGATTTTGATAGGGATTTTATTAAATGTGTGGATCAAATAGGAGAGTATTGCCACCATAATAATATTGAGACTTTGATCCATGAATGTGGGATGTCTATTTATTTACATTTTAAAATTTTCTTTCAACAGTATTTTGTTGTTCTTAGTGTACATACCTTGAAGCTTTTACCTTCTTGAAAAATCTTGCATTTCCAGAGTGTGATAGTTATTTCATTAATTATGTACATTATTATGTGGCACTCAAATTTTTATTATACTTACCTATTTTATGTGGCCAGCTGTAGTCTTAATTTTAAAGCATTCCTTATCAGTGTTAATGTAAAAAACAAATGGTTAACATTAAAAGCTCTGTGTTGTTTCAGAGTTGTTAATTGAACCCTTTCTCTAGAAATAGGCCTATTTACAACAAATTTTACATGTGATTTTGGGGATTTAGGGCCTCAGTTTTAAGTCTCTTCATGCCTGTATATGTACTGCTAACCCAGGCGCAACATTCAGAAAAATGTTATTGATAGAGGCAGCAAAGATAAATAAATATTTTTCTTCCTATGTATTTCTAAGTTAAAAATATATGTCTAAATTAAATATGTCTATATATTTAGAGATGTTCTAAATTAAAAATAACCTTTCTCACATATTTCCTTTGAGGATATTCATGTGACCTCTTTCATGTTACTTTGTAATAGTTTTCTTGTGTCTTCATTTTGCAACCACTGTTCTGTGCTCTTATTAATTCAGGTTTATTCATGGTTAGTGTAGTCTCCTTAGCTGGCCAAGTAGCCTTTTCTCCTGTGCTTGTCATTTTCCCCCTTGGAAATTACATAACTATATGTTTGTTGTGGCAGTAATTGGTCGGGGGAATAGATTTCAGGAGTAAAAAGCACTTTTCTTTCATGAAAGAGCAAAGTTTCCTTTTTGGCCTAAGCAAGCCATTTCTTTTTTCCTTTTTTTTTTTAAGATTTTATTTATTTATTTGACAGACAGAGATCACAAGTAGGCAGAGAGAGAGGAGGAAGCAGGCTCCCCGCGGAGCAGAGAGCCCAATGTGGGGCTCGATCCCAGGACCCTGGGATCATGACCTGAGCTGAAAGCAGAGACTTTAACCCACTGAACCACCCAGGCGCCCCTTAAGCAAGCCATTTCTAATAGGAAGAAGGATACATATATTTCAATTAAAGCAGAAGTGCAGGTAGGCCTGAGTGGCTTAGTTAAGTGTCTGCCTTTGGCTCTGGTCAGGATCCCCAGGTCCTGGGATGGAGTCCTGCATTGGGCTCCTAGCTCAGCAGAAAGTCTGCTTCTCCCTCTATCTGCTGCTCACCCTGTTCATGCTCTGTCTCTCTCCCTCTCTCTCTCTCTGACAAATAAATACATCTTAAAAAAAAAAAAAGAAAAAACAAGTGCAGATTTACTTTGGGAAACTTTAGAATGATTTTCAAAATACAGGTTTTTAGTTTTTTTCTGGGTGGAAATTACAAGTAAAATCTACGTGTGGATCACTTTGATATTTGCATACATTAATTGTTGCAAATGCTCTGCATTTTAACAGTAGCACTTTAGTATCTGCACTAGATTTTTTTTTTTTTAATAAGATTCCATCTATTTATTTGACAGACAGAGATTACAAGTAGGCAAGAGAGGCAAGCAGGGACAGAGAGGAGGAAGCAGGCTCTCCGCGGAGCAGAGAGCCCGATGTGGGGCTCGATCCCAGGACCCTGGGATCATGACCTGAGCCGAAAGCAGAGGCCTTAACCCACTGAGCCACCCAGGCGCCCCTCTGCACTAGATTTTAATACGTTGGGATGGATATATATGGTAATCAGTCTGTGGAATTAAATGGCTTATGCTTATGACATACATACACAGTCTGTGTAGTGACTAGATACAGAAAATTGAGAGGAAAATTGAAAATGAAGCTGGCAAATTTCTGATACCTTTTATTTATTTATTTATTTGTTTATTTATTTATTTGACAGAGATCACAAGTAGGCAGAGATGCAGGCGGGGTGGGGGGAAAGCAGGCTCCCCGCTGAGTAGAGAGCCTGACGCGGGGCTTGATCCCAGGACTCTGGGATCATGACCTGAGCTGAAGGCAGAGGCTTTGTCCCCCTGAGCCACCCAGGGACCTCTGATACCTTTCTTATGTGTAGAACTAGAATCTTGCAAAAGAAGAGATACTTTTCTCTCTAGCCATCTGGAATTTACAAGTGTCACCAACTCTGATAATCCTAGAAATCTTGAGGATTTTTCACTTGCTTTGTTGATCTAGCTCTTGACCCTGCCAGCCTCTAAACTTCAGATGAGTCCATCTTGAATTGTTTCTGTGTTTTCTTTATATAATTCTTTGTGCTTATGATCAGGCAGTCTGGGATTTGAACATTTTTCATCCAGAAGTGCAAATAATAATGTATCCCTTTTTAGGAATTTTGTATTTACACATAGTGTTGTTTGTATTTAAAGCTAGCTCTAGGAGCAAAGGTAGTCTTTTCAACAAGTGATGCTGATCATTTGGACAAGCACTTTGCAAAAATTAAAAAAGGGAAAAGAAAAAAAAGAATCTAGGCACAGACTTTACACTTTTCATAAAAATTAACTAAAAAATGGATCACTGACCTAAATGTGAAACACAGAAGTCTTAAAAGATAACATGGAAAAAACCTGGGTGGCTCAGTGAGTTAAACCTCTGCCTTCAGCTTGGGTCATGATCTCAGGGTCCTGGAGTCGAGCCCCACATCGGGCTCTCTGCTCTGCCTGCCACTGCCTACTTGTGATCTCTTTCTCTGTCAAATGAAAAAATAAAATCTTTAAAAAAATGAGCCAAAGACTTTAACAGGGATCTTACCAAAGTAGAAATACAGATGACAAATAAACATATGAAAAGATACTTCACGACATCAGAGAAATGCAAATGTAGAGATCAGAACAATGGCCATGCCAAATGCTGGTGAGGACATGGAGCAAAGGGTCTCATCTGTTGCTGGTAGGAATGCAAAATGGTATAGCCACTTTGAAAGACTGTTTGGTGGTTTCTTATAAAACTCAAAAGTCCTCTTACCGTATGATCCAGCAATCACACTCTGTAGTATTTACCCAAAAGAGCTGAAAATTACATCCACACAAAAACCTGCACACAGATGTTTATAGCACCTATATTCATAATTACCAAAACTTGGAAACAACCAAGATGTCCGTCAGTAAGTGAATGGATGGATAACCTGTAGTATGTGCAGGTGATGACTTATTCAGTGCTAAAATGTAATCAAGCAACAAGCTGGGAAAGAAATGAAAGAAACTTAAATGCATGCTACTGAGTGACAGAAGCCAGTCTGAAAAGGTTGCATACTGTATAAGTCCAACTATATGATGTTGCGGAAAAGGCAGAACTTTGGAGACAGTAAAAAGATGAGTGGTTGCCAAGATTTAGGGGGAGGGAGGAATAACAGACAAAGGAGCACAGAGGATATTGGGGCAGTGAAACTTAATGTGTAGGATATTGTAATGGTGGATACATGTCTTTATACATTTGTCCGAACTCATAGAATGTACAACACCAAAAGTGAAGCCTAATGGAAACTGGATTTGTGTTGAAAATGATGTGTCATTGTAGTTTCAGTAGTTACAACAAATGTTATTCAAATGGAGTTTGACCAGAATCAGAGTATTGTGGTATTATATGCGTAAGAATGTATCACTTTGCCCATTAATTTTGTTCTGTGTTAGGTAT
Organism: Mellivora capensis; assembly: GCA_004024625.1. Lineage (NCBI taxonomy): Eukaryota > Metazoa > Chordata > Mammalia > Carnivora > Mustelidae > Mellivora > Mellivora capensis. The sequence continues at coordinate 48,433 of PISX010001507.1, forward strand.
GAATTTAGCAGTGTGGTTACTGGAAACATGACACTAATTATAATTAATTCCGTTACTCTACTGGAGTTTTAAACCCCTCCTGTTACTTAGCAGAATAATAGCAATAAGAATAGCTAACATTTATTGATTATAAATAGCAAGTGACAAATACTTGACATGGATTAGTTCTTTTAATCCTCATATTATAAGATAGATATATATACTATATCTTTCAGATGGAGAAACTGAAGCTCAGAGAGGTTAAGCAAATTATCAGAGGATACATAGAAAGTGAATAGAATAGTCCAGATAGTATTCGAACCCAGGCAGTGACTCTAGAGCTGGTGGGGTAAACTATTACACTGTAGTGCCTCCTTCAGCATTGCTTACCATTGATATCCTAACTCTTTGAGAAACCTTGCACTTTAGTTATCCTTAGTTTCATTATTTGATGGACTAAAATTCTAATTCAAGTAACTGGATTGTGAAGCTTTTAATAGTAAAAGGAAAAACCCTAGGTTCTTTGAGAATCCTAATGGCTTCTTAGAAATTGGTAGCCAAAACTTTTTTTTTTTTTTAGATTTTATATATTTATTAGAGAGAGAGAGAGAGAGATCACAAGTAGGCAGAGAAGCAGGCAGAGAGAGACACAGAAGCAGACTCCCCGCTGAGCAGAGAGCCCGATGTGGGGCTCTGTCCCAGGACCCTGAGATCATGACCTGAGCTGAAGGCAGAGGCCAACCCACTGAGCCTCTCAGGTGCCACTGCCAAAACTTATTTTAAAATGGTTGAAGGAATTAGGGTGTTCAGCTTAGGAAAGAGGATTCAAAGTGAAAGTTTGGTTGGCAGAAAAATTTTTGTATCCTATGTGAAGTTGAAAGAACTTGAACCAGCAGGTGAAATTTGTGGGAAAGAATATATTGGCTTAATTCTAAGAAACAATGTTTAGTATCTGCAGTACTGGAAAAAAAAAAAAAAAGAATTGCTCTTAAGTTTCCTTGCACTGTAACGAACAATTAAAATTAGCCAACTTTGCTCAGGGTAAGGGGACTAGGCTAGGTAACCTACAAGCTGTCTTCCAACTCTGATTAGATCTCTTCGGCTTATTTGAGTCCCATTGCATAGACTATCTACTGAAAGAACTGAGGTTCAGTCTACAGCTATAACATCCTGAATGCTCCTGATCTGCTCTGATCTTAGAAGCTAAGCAGGATTGGACCTGGTTAGTACTTGGACAGGAGGTTCTTAACTTTTAAAGTAATACACAAAGGTTTTATAACCTCAATTTTTTTTATAGTAAACCAAAAGCTTTTTTTTTTTTAACTTTACAAAAAGAAAGTAATATTGAATTTTCTCTAAGAGAGTTGAATGGTAATGAAATTTTGTGCAGAAGAATATGGTGATGTTGGCCAGTATTTTTGGAGCGTCTGTTGACACTTTTGTACATTTTTCATTGACACATGCTGGTTAAGAGTATTCAAGTCTGTAATTAACTTTCAAACAATGACTGACAAGTATCTTATCTCTTAACTACTTTGAAGTTCATTTCAGATATTTGAATTACTTGACGTAATAATAAATAAAACGTGGGGGGGAGTGCCTGGGTGACCAGACTCTTGATATCAGCTCAGGTCATGATCTCAGGGTTGTGACATCTAGGCTGCCTGGGACTCTGCGCTGGATGTGGAGTCTGCTTAAGACTTTCCCTCTCGGGGCGCCTGGGTGGCTCAGTGGGTTAAAGCCTCTGCCTTCAGCTCAGGTCATGATCCCAGGGTCCTGGGATCGAGCCCCACATTGGGCTCTCTGCTCCGTGGGGAGCCTGCTTCCTCCTCTCTCTGTCTGCCTCTCTGCCTACCTGTGAACTCTGTCTGTCAAATAAATAAAAATCTTAAAAAAAAAAAAAAAAAGACTCTCCCTCTCTCAGGAACATGGCAACATGGCAGGGATGTCCATTATCACCACTGCTATTCAACAGAGTACTAGAAGTCCTAGCCTCAGCAATCAGACAACAAAAGAAATTAAAGGCATCCAAATCGGCAAAGAAGAAGTGAAACTATCACTCTTTGCAGATGATATGATATTATATGTGGAAAACCCAAAAAGACTCCACTCCAAATCTGCTAGAACTTATACAGGAGTTCGGTAAAGTATCGATATAAAATCAATGCACAGAAATCAGTTGCATTTCCTTATACCAACAAGACAGAAGAAAGAGAAATTAAGGAGTCAATACCATTTACAATTGCACCCAAAACCATAAAGTACCTAGGAATAAACCTAACCAAAGAGGCAAAGAATCTGTACTCAGAAAACTATAAAGTACTCATAAAAGAAATTGAGGAAGACACAAAGAAATGGAAAAATGTTCCATGCTCATGGACTGGAAGAACAAATATTGTGAAAATGTCTATGCTACCTAAAACAATCTACACATTTAATGCAATCCCTATAAAAATTCCACCCATTTTTTTCAAAGAAATGGAACAAATAATCCTAAAATTTGTATGGAACCAGAAAAGACCTTGAATAGCCAGAGGAATATTGAAAAAGAAAGCCAAAGTTGGTGGCATCACAATTCCAGACTTCAGGCTCTATTACAAAGCTGTCATCATCAAGACAGTATGGTACTGGCACAAAAACAGACACATAGATCAATGGAACAGAATAGAGAGCCCAGAAATAGACCCTCAACTCTATGGTCAACTAATCTTCAACAAAGCAGGAAAGAATGTCCAATGGAAAAAAGACAGCCTCTTCAACAAATGGTGTTGGGAAAATTGGACAGCCACATGCAGAAAAATGAAACCGGACCATTTCCTTACACCACACGTGAAAATAGACTCAAAATGGATGAAGGATCTCAATGTGAGAAAGGAATCCATCAAAATCCTAGAGGAGAACACAGGCAGCAACCTCTTCGACCTCAGCCGCAGCAACTTCTTCCTAGGAACATCGCCAAAGACAAGGGAAGCAAGGACAAGCGTGAGCTATTGGGACTTCATCAAGATCAAAAGCTTTTTGCACAGCAAAGGAAACAGTTAACAAAACCAAAAGACAACTGACAGAGTGGGAGAAGATATTTGCAAACGACATACCAGATAAAGGGCTAGTGTCCAAAATCTATAAAGAACTTATCAAACTCAACACCCAAAGAACAAATAATCCATTGAAGGAATGGGCAGAGGACACGAACAGACATTTCTGCAAAGAAGACATCCACATGGCTCCACATCGCTCGGCATCAGAGAAATACAAATCAAAACCACAATGAGATACCACCTCACACCAGTCAGAATGGCTAAAATTATCAAGCCAGGAAATGACAGACGTTGGCGAGGATGTGGAGAAAGGGGAACCCTCCTACACTGTTGGTGGCAGTGCAAATTGGTGCAACCGCTCTGGAAAACAGCGTGGAGGTTCCTCAAAAAGTTGAAAATAGAACAACCCTATGACCCAGCAATTGCACTACTGGGTATTTACCCTAAAGATACAAACGTAGTGATCCGAAGGGGCACGTGCACCCGAATGTTTATAGCAGAAATGTCTACAATAGCCAAATTATGAAAGAACCTAGATGTCCATCAACAGATGAATGGATAAAGAAGATGTGGTATATATACACAATGGAATACTATGCAGCCATCAAAAGAAATGAAATCTTGCCATTTGCGATAACGTGGATGGAACTAGAGGGTATCATGCTTAGTGAAATAAGTCAATCAGAGAAAGACAACTGTCATATGATCTCCCTGATATGAGGAAGTGGAGATGCAACGTGGGAGGTTTGTGGGGTAGGAAAAGAATAAATGCAACAAGATGGGATCGGGAGGGAGACAAACTGTAAGAGACTCTTAATGTCACAAAACAAACTGAGGGTTGCGGGGGGGAGGAGGTACGGAGAGGGTATGTGCTATGGTGAGTGCTGTGAAGTGTGTAAACCTGGCGATTCACAGACCTGTACCGCTGGGGCTAATAATTACTACATTATATGTTTATAAAAAAGTAAAATACATAAAAAAAAAGACTCTCCCTCTCTCCCTATCCCCCTCATTCTCAAATAATAAAAATGAAAATGTTGGTTCGAGACTGGGTCTTTGAGGGTCTGACTCCCTTATTTACGGCCATGTCCTTGGACCCAGCTCTAATATATGCTGGGGTTTTTTCTAATAGTTTTTTTTTAAAGATCTTATTTATTCATTTGACATAGATCACAAGTAGGCAGAGAGGCAGGCAGAAAGAGAGAGAGCGCGGGAAGCAGGCTCCCCGCTGAGCAGAGAGCCCAAGGTGGGGCTCAATCCCAGGACCCTGAGATCATCACCTGAGCCAAAGGCAGAGGCTTAACCCACTGAGCCACCCAGGCACCCCTGATATATGCTCTTTTAATACTGGGTCAATCCATGGTAATACTTAATACAGTATCTGATCTAATACTTCAGGATTTTTTTCCAAAAAAAAGTTGCTGTAAAAAAAAAAGTAGTGTCATGAAATGTATTTCAAAGAGGAAAGCAGTATTTATAAGGATTATAAAATTTAAGAATGGCATAACATAGGGGCTCCTGGGTAGCTCAGCCAGTTAAACATCTGACTCTTGATCTCAGCTCAGGTCTTGATCTCAGGGTAAGTTCAAGCTCTGCCTGGGGTGTGGAGCCTACTTTATTTTTTTTTAAGATTTTATTTATTTATTTGACAGAGAGGGACACAGCGAGAGAGGGAACAGAAGCAGGGGGAGTGGAAGAGGGACCTAGGACCCTGGGATCATGACCTGAGCTGAAGGCAGATGCTTAACAGCTGAGCCGCCCAGTCGCCCCTGGAGCCTACTTAAAAAAAAAAAAGAATGGCATAGCATATTTTTATCTGCAGGAATTAGAATAATACAGCAGTTTTCATTTTAATGTAGATTAATGTTAAGTTTAGTCTGTTGAAAAATCTGAACCTCACCTGTCATATTCAAAATTGGATTACATCCCCTGGTTTTGCTTCAGTGGTCTTTGTTTCAGATGATCTTTCTCATCTCTGTCAGCAATATCATTAGCACCTTTTTACTTGTTCTTTTCTTTACCTCCAGTTGTTATGGGAGCAAAATGCCCCATAGAAAAGGTACCTCAAGTATGTGTATTTAAATATTAGCTTTAGTTTCTTGATTCTAAATAAACATTAGTGTTAGTGGGTTATGTAAATTATGTTATTTATTAAGCTATCATATTAGAATAAATCTGTGAGTTTTGAAAACTTGAGAGAAGAAAATCGTGTATTCCCCATAGACATTTAATGATATGTATAACCAGTTCCTGAGTAAAACAGAAACAAGTACAATAAGTAAAGTCAATAATGAATTTTAATTTTTCAGTTGGGGGAAAAGGTGTTTCTTCATGTTATGTAGATGGCATCATCTGTCATAAGTTTCTCATACATTTTGTTTACTTTAGTCCTTGTTCCTTTTGTTATTTGGTTTTAATATAGCTATATTTTATAAGGGCTTTTAGTATGATAATTTTAAGTAATGAGCCAACAAATTCATTTCAAACCCATAAGAACAGCAAAGTAAGTCATAATTTATAAGTGGCATTTTCTCTTTGCAGATAGCAAATGGGAGTATTTCATAAAAATAAGACCTTTGTCATTTCCTGATGTTATAGTGGTTATGAGTAAAAAGCTGATGTGAAGTTAGTTGCTATCTGACATACATTCTTTTTTAAAAACAAGAGTAAATGAACTTATCAACTTATCGTATTTGAATGCATGTGGATTTATGATTGAATAGGTTGGCCTGTGAAGCTACTTGACAGACACTGAGCTTGTGCCGTATGTGTCCTGTGTGTGGAGATAGAGTTTCAAGATAATGAAGACATGTACCTCTCTGAACTTAGGGAATCTTTGTTCTTTATGACTTAGGACACTAGTGACTTAGTAAAAGATACAAAAAAAACCCCTCAAGTTTGCAAGTGTTGTGACTAACACACGATACATGTGAGATCATTTAGGTTTTAATCTCTTAATCTGATATCTAAAGAGGCTTTACAGGTAATCTCTGAAGGTTTAGGGCTGCTTTTAAAGGTGTTTTTAATGACCTAGAAGTATTTGTTTGTTCTCTGCTTAAATAAAGTGCAGCAGCCATTTTAGGGGGCAAAGAGGAGAAGAGAAGAGAATTCTCTTAAGAATTTCCTTATAGCTTTCTTCTTAGGAAGGCTGTAGAGCTCAGTATTTTGTCTGAAAGATAGGTCTGAATTCACTAGTCTTGACAGTATTTTGGGCCTAGTGGACACTTAACTCCAGGATCCTTTGCCGATGGATCTAGAATTTGCTCTCTCCAGTTATGGGAGTCACTAACTAGCTGTGACTATTTAAATTTAAACTAATTAAATATAAATGAAATTTAAAATTCACTTGCATTAACCACATTTCAAGTGCTCAGTAGTGACATGTGACTCATAGCTACCTCATTAGACAGTGTAGATACAGAATGTTTCCATCTTCTTGGAAAGTTCTTTTGCACAGCACTGATCTAGACAAAAAGTTACATGATAAAGATGTTAGAAGGGCTTTAATTGTGTGGAGGAAATTAGAATCGAAAAGAGTATCTTTAGCTGAGAGCCTTTAAGACTTTGAATGTGACATTAGGTGCTCGCTTCGGCAGCACATATACTAAAATTGAATGTGACATTAGTTGACACTGGAAACATTTCAGGCATTTAATTCTTCTCTGTTTACTCCCAAAGTAAAATAAACAAATTCTGTAGTTCCATTTCAGGATTATAGAAATAGGCATGTGTGACTTTCTAGATGATTCTGAAAGTTAGAATTTGGGAATTCACATTTCTTTCAGATATTTGATTTCATTGTGCAGTCTTCGAAGGCAGATAGTGATTCAATAAGATCTTCTTTCTTTTCCCTGTTACTTGATAAGCCTCTGTAATAAAGCCTCTGAAGTTCTGAGACTTTTTAGCTGTTTAGGTTAATCCTCATGTACTTCACCAACCTCTCAACCCTCACCTGGTTTTAGAAAGCAGCAAATGAACGTTCTTATGTTCAAAGAAGGTATCTGCATTCTTTAGATCATTTCCCACTCCATTTTAGACATATGAAAAAAATATTTGTAATATTGCCATACTTTTTTAATGACTATATTGTAAAGATTAGTAAAATCTGTCATTTTTTTCCCAAATGGAAATAACGTCATCCTTTTTACTATATACTAATTAGAAGAAAATGAAAATAGAAAAATTAAATTGTGAAAGATTTCTCTTGATCTCAGTAGAAATCCTTCTAGTACATTAACCTCAAGTCTGATAATGGCAATTGGTTTAAGGCATGTGTATGTCTTTTTACTGTATTAGTAGCTTAAAGCAGAAAAACATAAGTTCCATAGATATCAAAAAGGTATCTGACTGTATTTAACATCCAGTTTTGGTAATTTAAGAATCTCTTAACTAAAATACAAATAGGGGGCGCCTGGGTGGCTCAGTGGGTTAAAGCCTCTGCTTTCGGCTCAGGTCATGATCCCAGGGTCCTGGGATCGAGCCCCACATCGGGCTCTCTGCTCCTCAGAGAGCCTGCCTGCCTCTCTTGCCTACTTGTAATCTCTGTCAAAAATAAATAAATAAAATCTTAAAAAAAGATACAAATAGAAACTTCATTAAATATGACCAATTATATTAATAGAGTTTTCTAATAGAGTTTTCTAATATTGAACTCTGTTTTCTTTCCTAAAATGAACCTTCTTTGGTCATGGTGTACTACTATTTTAATAAGCTACTTGTTTTTTTTTTTTTTTAAGATTTATTTATTTATTTGACTGAGAGAGAGAGAGAGAGAGAATACAGTCAGGGGGAGTGGCAGGCAGAGGGAGAAGCAGACTCCGTGCTGAATAAGGAGCCCAATGCCGGACTCAATTCCATGACCCAGGCCCGAGCCGAAGGCAGACGCTTAATGGACTAAGCCACCCAGGCGTCCTGAACTACTTGATTCTTATTGCTAATATTTATTTTAAAAATAGATTGGAGTGTCTTTTTTTCCTTCTTTTTGTGTTGTCTTACCAGATTTTAGTTATCACTAAAAGAATTGAGAAACTATTTTTAGTCTTTTTCTTGAAACAACTTAAGAAGCTTGGGACTTACCTGTTCTTTAAGGTTCATCTTCTTGTTTGAGCCATGGTGCTTATGTAGGTTGTAATTCTTTGCAGCTTTCTTAAATTCTTCTGTATAGGGATTGATTTATTTGTAACTTTCAAATTTATCTGCATAGAGTTACGTACATCATTATTTCTTCTGTATTATGATTATAAATTCTTATATATTCTTAATTTTGTTTTTGTTTTCTTAGACTAGCTGATGTTCTATGTATTTTATTTTTAAAGAACTAAGTTTTTCCAATTCAGTTTCAGTTTTTAGCATTATGAATTCCTCTCCTAAATGATTATTGATATCCAAGTGATTTTTCTCCTTAGATGTTACTTTAAGTGAAGGAAGTGAAGTGAGAAGTGAAACTTGCTTGTCTGTGATGTAGGCTTCCTACATCTATAAAATTGCTACATTTAAATGTAATAGATACTTTCTTAAATAGAAATTACTAAGATTCCAGAATATTGCTGTGACTGACCAGTTGCAGGCCATAGCTTTTCCTTTCTTTGCATCACAGTTTTGTTGAAAGGATATTTTTAAAGAATTAGTGTGTGTTGCTGTTGCTGTTTTTAATAAAATTTTTCCATTTAGAATCTTGGTGTCCTCAGGCAGTATGTTGTTAACTTCATGTATACTAACAACTCAAGCTTGTATAGATCCTACTTCTCTACTTAAAGATCTTACTGGTTCACAGTCAAGTGATTGATTGATGGTGGGTAGGTTTTTAATAACACTTTAGAATATAAAACTGAGCTATGTTTAGTTAGCATTAGTCAACTTATACATTTCCATTTGTTGAACTGTTCCTTTTGTGTTAATAGCATATATTTTATTATAAAATTTGTTTTTATTTTAAGACTAAATTTAAGTACTTGTCTTTCTTTGTAGGTATAAGCGTGTCTTTTCAGTTGGAACCCATGCGATTACTACATATAATCCCAATACCTTAGAAGTAACAAATCAGGTAATCATATTAGAAGCTGTTAGACATTTTTTGAACTTCATTTGAATTTTAAAAGCCAGGTAAAGACCCATGATTTCCTTGGCCTGAAATCAGTATTTTAGGTTAGAAGAGTCAACTTTGAAAGAGATTGATATGCTTAAAACAATACTTCATGCCATGTACCAAAAATTAGTAAATAAAAGAGGGTAGTGACAAATGTTTTTCTAGGCTCTAAGTAGTATAACTTTTTGACATGTTGCTTTTGATTGTAGCCATCTCTTTTATGTAAATCACTACACCAGTTCTTTATAATTTTAAAGACTATTGGAACTGCAATAAAAGCATACGTAAATTAAGTTACAATGCAGTGGTTGAAAAATACTTGTTATGGAAGTAGGATTACTATTTATAAAGGCAAGACCACCTTGAATATGGATAAGTAAATAAATTTAAATATATTCCCGCTTATTTTTAATTCTAAATTAGGCACGTTTCACAGATTCCTTGTTTTCTGTTTTAACAGACCTGTAGGTAATCATAAAATTTTATTCCTCATTTCTTTTCACTTTTATGTATATTAATTGCTTTGGATTAATGTCATTAATCATTAAAATTGGAATGCAGATGGGATTTTTATTGTTGTCTCTGATAACTGAAAGCCTTTAAAAGAACTTGTTACAGAATTACTGTAAGATATAACATCTTCTAGGCCTCTGTATTATTTTGTAAGATTTTTCTCATTTAATCAGTGATTGTGAAATTAAAATAGTAAAAATAGTATTTAATCTAGCATCAGTTGGAAGAGTTTTTCTTTTTGTTAGTGGCCTTATGGAGACATTTGCAGCATCAGTCCCGTTGGAAAAGGACAAGGAACGGAATTCAACCTCACATTTCGTAAAGGCAGTGGGAAAAAGTCAGAAACTTTAAAATTTTCTACAGAGCACAGAACAGAACTTCTTACAGAAGCATTGGTAAGAACAGTTCCATTATTAATAAGCTAAATTTCTGGGTTTTTTTAATGAAACAGTTATAGTAAAGTACAGATATTAATGTTATGAGCCTTTGTTCCCACACTGCTTGTTTTTTCTTATTGACTGTTAACTTGATTCTGTGAAACTTTCACTTTCTCTAACTGAAAGGCTGAAAAATCCTGTATAGTTAATAGTGTTTAGACTTTTTAAGTACATATACAGAGTAGAGTAGTTCTATATTTAATCTGTTTTGTTTTTCAGTGAAGTTACACACATTTTTTATTGAACAGTCTTAAAGTATAACATCTAATATTTTTTAATATCAATGTTACCAAATTGAGATTTTACATATTTTGGATAGAAAGGACTAAACTGTGAGTCTTCCTTACCAGTCTGTTGTCATAAACTCTGATTATGTTTTCTTTCAGAGATTTAGAACTGATTTTTCAGAAGGAAAAATCACAGGAAGGGCAAGTATTTAACATTATTAATACCTATTTTTATTCTAATTTTGCCTGTTATTATAGAAATCATGCTGTTCTGTGTGTTTCTCTTATGGCAAAGCTAAAGGGAAAAAAGGAATCATCATTTAATGTGGCACTGTGTGAGAGATGAATATAGTTTAACAGGAAACTCCAACAGGAATTAGACTTGTGATTGTTAATGTCGATGGTTGGAGGAAAAGTTTTCAGGCAGAACTATGGAACGTTCAAACCAGTGTTATAACCATTCATGTGCTCTTTATTCAATATCCTAAACAGCAACAGTAAGCATCACACTGTGGATAATACCTGTTGGAACATGCACTAGTTGTTTGGTGTAGGATTTTGCTATTTCAGAAGTATTAAGGTTTTAAGTTTGGGGTCTATCAAAACTGTCTTATATATTCTTGCACTGGATCTGGCTGCTCATAAGGCTTTGGTGCACTGGCAGCTTTGAGGAAGTCACAGGTGCTTACTAGAATCTTCATAACTTTCTCAGGCGTTTTCTAGTCATGTTACAATAGCATTTAAACTAAATCAGAGACTTCTGAAGAGGGCAGATGGAAGTTTATGCTTTTTTCACTCCTTAAAATACTAAATTTCTTTCCGTGAGAAGGTGTTGCTTTTATAACGGGGATGAGGGCAGAATAATGCCCAAAGTGGTAGTACTGTTCAGAACTCTGGCTTCTGGTAAAAGTCAGGAACTGAATTCTGAGAAGCTGGCAGCATCATTTCCTTGTCTTTTTAAGCCCGCATCCTTCCTATGGATGTTCTGCTGCTAGTTTTAGCATCCCAGAAGCCTCACTGATGTCAAGTCAAGCAACTGACCGACTTCCCAGGAGCCATTTAAAATAGATTAATGGCAGTTGGCAAGTTGCTTGTTTCTTGTTCCTCATAGCCACAATCAGATTTGTACAAATTATAATTTGGGGGGGGCGCCTGGGTGGCTCAGTGGGTTAAGCCTCTGCCTTCAGCTCAGGTCATGATCTCAGGGTCCTGGGATTGACCCCACATCAGGCTCTCTGTTCAGCGGGGAGCCTGCTCCCCCACCTCCCCGCCCACTGCTCTGCCTACTTGTGATCTCTCTCTGTCAAATAAATAAAATCTTAAAAAAAAATTGTAATCTGGCATGCTTATTTTAATTACTTTATGTTAGCAGTTGAGTTTTCCATATTCCTCATCTGTTTGGAAAACAACTGCTTCCAAAAACGTACTTTTAGATTTTGTTTATAAGCTTCTCTTTATATCAGTTAACTTCAGCCACTTAATACTTTTCAAAACTGAGGTAGAAACAGTGTCTCTAAAAGATTGTCTGAAAGTCAGTCTGCCTAGTTTTTAATCAGGAATAAATGGCACCTCTTCCTCCCCTAAATGCTCTGCCCTCAAATACTGAAGACCCTCAGGTCTTCAGTTGTCCACAGATGTACTCTAAATCAGATCTCTAAGTCTCTTTTGGCCTCTACAGTCTGGAGGGATAATGATGTGTTTCTGTCAGCCCGAGCTCATTATGACAGTTGATTATCAGCTGGGGGGAATAGAGACTCTCCTGCAGAGTGGGTTAGGGCATGCAAACAAGCATAGTTTGAAAAAGCATCACCATTTTTGTGGCTTCCTTTCTAGAGAGAAGTGGCACTGGTCCATCCTTCAGTTTCAGAATCAAGGTTCTAAATATATTGTTGGGTTAATGTGTGCCCTTTGTCTTTCTGCAGAATTCCTTTTATGGAGCTATAATGTGCATTATTATGCCATCGATCAGTAATGCCCAGGGGACCTGATGTCATATGATCATGAGCCAAACTGAGGCTCATTGCTGGGTTTAATATTTGGGTGTTGTGGAGGTGTTTATTACTTAATGCCTTACTCACTTTTCTGAATACTTACAAGAGAATTTCTCTCATGTCAGTATTAGAAATAGTTGTACTCCTGAGTCAACCAATTTATTTTTACCTGAGGAGTCCTGTAATTGACCATGTGTTCCTCTTCATATTGTTGGGTAGAAAACTTTGTGGACTTTTTGGATGGGTGAGGGGATATTCATTTCACCTCTGACACTTGGTTTCTTTTCCCTTGCCTCATTTTGTCTTTATTAACATTTTGGTTAGCAGCCTCACCTAAATTTTTTTTCTTTTTAAGGATAAAACTGGGTAGTAAATGGATGTTGACCATTCTAATCATTTCTGATACTAGGTACTTTAATTTACAAAGGAATGTTATTATCTAAGTGGAATTTTACTTGCTACTGCAGTCAAATTTTTAACTTTCTATTGGTGTGATTAGAAAAGTCCAAGGTCAAACTGGGGCATCTGCATTTTTATGTGAGTAGAAAGAAAATCTGTATTAGTTTAGTGAACCAGCTCAGATTGTTTAAACTGAACACTGTAACTTCCCCCAAATGTGACTTAACCTCTTTTCCATATGTAAGCTGAATTAAAAGAAACCATCAACAAAAGTTGAAATCTTTATTCCCAATGAAGCTTTCAGAGTAACATTTCTTTTAGGACTTCCTTTTCTTTCTTTTTTTATCCTCATAGATTTGCATAAGACTTACTCAAAATTGTTTCACAAAATATTGTAAGCCAAACCTTTGTTAATTTAAAAGAAATATAGTATCTTCAGTTTGAGTGAACATTGTCACTTAAATACAAACCTCCAAACAGCCGAAATTAATGTTTTTAACAATTTGGATAATAGCTCTAAATATTTATAACATTGTTTAGATTTCTGGTTGTTTAGCAGTGAGTGATACATTAAATGTAACATTATTGTATGGTAAGCTTAAATATGAACCTAAAAGTAATATTATTTCTCTCTCTAGAGATATAATTGCTATAAACATCACTGGAGTGATACAAGAAAACCTGTCATTTTAGAAGTAACTCCTGGAGGCTTTGACCAAATTAATCCTGCAACCAACAAAGTCCTCTGTTCCTATGACTATAGAAATATTGAAGGCTTTGTAGATCTCTCTGATTATCAAGGAGGGTTTTGTATACTTTATGGAGGATTTAGTAGATTGGTAAGTAGTATTTTTTCTAAAAAGTCATTTAAAAAGGGGCATGACCATTTGAAGGAAAGCAGGGTTTTTACACTTCATTTTCAAAATTCACATGAGTTTTCTGGAAGGAAGTCTGGTATTAAGAGTACAGGCTTTGTTATCAAAAAGACCTGAACTTGAATCCCAACTTAGCGCTTTTTAAAGTGGGGAGAGTGGGGCGCCTGGGTGTCTCAGTTGTTAAGCATTTGCCTTTGGCTCAGGTCATGATCCTGGAGACCTGGGATCAAGTCCTGCATCAGGCTCCTTGCTCAGCAGGGAGTCTGCTTCTCCCTCTGACCCTCACACCTCTTGTGTTCATGCTCTCCACCTCTCTCAAATAAATAAATTTTTTTAAAAAGTGGGGAGAGTAATATGTATGTCATAGGTTTTTGTTTTCTGTTTTTTGAGGATACTGTGAGATAACTTATGTAAATGTTTAGCATAATATGTGGCTTAGTATTCAATAAGTGGTAGTTACAGTTGTTATTTTCATTAGTATTAATGTCTTAACTGAAAGATTCTAAGCTTTCTCTGAAAAAGTAATTCAGGATTTTTTGTTTTTATAGTCTCCCCTCCTTTCCCCAACTGTTTGTAATTTGAAATCTGCATATTCACTGAAACTTCAAATTTGGAGTTCATTACATGTTCTTGTCCTGAAATCCTGAATTACATGTGAATTGTGTGGTACAGTAGAAGCTGCTTAAGATGCTCAGACCCCATTTGTTAATGGGTAATAGAAGCTGAGCTATAGATGACGACCATCTTTTTTGATGACCATCTTTTTTTAATAAGAAACATTTTGTCGTCTTTAATGAAACCTCGCATCTCAAAGATGAGCAATAGAGTTTGCACAAGAAAGGCTCAGTTGAACTTACTCTCAAGATTCCTTTCTCTTGAGAATTTTAATTTCTGTAGGTATCTTAGCAGCCTGGGAACAGCTACTTCCAAGATTTAGTGTTGTATAGATAAATTATCCTTCTCTGGGTAGCAGAGCCAGGGCAAGCCTGGAACTTGTAGATATACAAGAGGTTATAAGGTAGCAGAAGGGAAATAAAGGGAATGATAATGGGGTAGGGATGCTAAACTATTTGATTTACAAAATATGTTAGCTCTTCAGAGTTACAGACCTTTTTCCATCTTTTGCTCTTTGCCCAGGTGATGTCCTAGTGTCCTTCATCTAGGAGCACACATCTAGACATTTTGTTACCTCTGAGTCTAGACCTACAAGATGAAGGCCCAAAGACAAAATTAGTTCCCTCTCCCACCCTAGAACAGCCTAAAGCCTGTTGTTGAAATGCTGTCCAAGGGCTTACCTCTTCCATGGACAGCGAAATTTGTAATGATTAACTCCTTGGGGGAGAGGAAGGGGGCTCCTTGTTGGGGAGGGGGTGGGGTGGGGGTGGGGGGATTACAGGTCATGAGGGTGCCTGGGTGGCTCAGTTGGTTAAGCATCTGACTCTTGATTTTTGGCTTAGGTTATGATTTTAGGGTCGTGAGATTGGACCCGGAATAGGGCTCTGTGCTGGGGGTGAGGCCTGCTTAAGATTTTCTCTCTCTCCCCCCTCAGCCCCTCCTCCCCACTTGCAGTACTCTCTCCCCCACCCCCCCAAAAAAAAGTCCTTCGTGGAAAATGTATCTAATTACAGGATTACATATAGCATTATAGACCTCGATGGGACAACTATACCACAGTAATTCAGCCAAGCCATACAATGCATAAGGTAAACGTTAAAGATGAGAATTGTTTGATACTCCTCAATTGGCAAGTTTTTTATTGCTTAATGGCATCAAGCAATTTTAGTTTTAATCATCTACTTTCTAAGCATACTCTGCTTTTTAAAAGGCACTAGCTAAAATGAGTCAATTCACTGTAAATATGATACAATGATAGATTCATTCAGCAAAACTTTATCTGGTACCTTCCGCATATGTAGTGAGTATCCTAAGCAGGTGGGAATAAAATCAGGTTTTAGGATTTTATGTATTTATTTTATATAAACTCTATACCCAACATGGGGCTTGAACTTAAAACCCTGAGATCAAGAGTTGCTCCCTCCACTGACTGAGCCAGCCAGGTGCCCCTAAAATCGGGTTTTAAAACGTGATTGCAACCACTGTTTCTTAGCAGGGGAGCTCTTGGACTATGGACAGGACAGTTGTTTATTGTTTATTGCATGGCACTCTCCTGCCCTGTATTTTGCAGCACATTCAGTGTTTCTGGCCCAGTCATCAAATGCAAGTAGCAGTAGCTTTGTAAATACACTCCTGGAGGTTGATTTGTAATGTCCATTGGCCAATGGCTTGTAAACATTTAAGCATTCTTCAAGGTAATTTTTCAGGAAAA
This sequence comes from Mellivora capensis, assembly GCA_004024625.1. Taxonomy (NCBI): domain Eukaryota; kingdom Metazoa; phylum Chordata; class Mammalia; order Carnivora; family Mustelidae; genus Mellivora; species Mellivora capensis. The sequence continues at coordinate 64,303 of PISX010001507.1, forward strand.
CCCACTATATTAAAAATACTAGGTCAGAGCTACTTTTGTTGAAACTGGGATTCCTGCTCATGTAGTACCCACTACCCCCACTGAACTTGACTGGGGTCCCTGGGACCTCTTCCGGAAGCTCCAGCATGCTGTTTTCTACATGGTGATGGAAATCAGACTTGGAGAAGTTATGAGATAATTTCCTTACAGTGAGTTATTTGCAAGGCTTTATATCCCAGACTTTGTGATTTTAACTTAGTGTGGTAGTGGTTCAGACAACACACTGCAGGGCACCTGGGTGAGTCAGTCAGTTGTCTGCCTGCCTTGGGCGCTCAGGTCATGATCCCACGGTCCTGGGATCAAGCCCTGCATCGTGCTGCTTACTCAGTGGGGAGCCTCCTTCTCCCTGTCCCTCGGCCTGCTGTTCTGCCTGCTTGTTCGTTCTCTCTCTTAAATAAATAAAGAAATAAATAAAATCTTTAAAAAAAAAAACCCACAACATACTGCTTATTTACCTTTGATAAGATCAACTACCATTGTTTTTCTTTAGACTTGCTATTTCAGTCTCCTTCCTGTGAGTTGATTCAAAATGGTCACATTTTAGTTGTTTCAACCCTGACTTGAAATTTCAAAATTTGTGCAGCATTTATTTGCATCAGAGCAAAGAGAAGAAATTATCAAAAGTGCAATAGATCATGCTGGCAACTACATAGGTATTTCACTGCGCATCAGAAAAGAACCTTTAGAATTTGAGCAATATTTGAATCTTCGCTTTGGAAAATACAGCACTGATGAATCCATCACATCTTTAGCAGAGTTTATTGTCCAAAAAATATCACCTAGACATTCGGTAAGATGCTGTGTTAAAAACAAAAATTTGTTCATCTGCTTTTGACATTTTTCTTCAATGACTTTCTAATGTATCTCAATTTTGTTTGAAGGAACCTGTAAAACGAGTTCTAGCACTCACAGAGACAAGTCTAGTAGAACGTGATCCAGCAACCTATAACATTGCGACTTTGAAGCCTTTAGGAGAAGTAAGTTTGGTGTTATTAGCCTATGAGATTTCTTCCTATTGGTAAATTAGAATTATTTTCTATTTCAACATTTTTAATGCTTAAAGAATGGAAAATGAGAATCTTTCTTCACATTATTATATTTGTACTTAGAACAATGAATATTATAAAATTTATTTTCGAGATATAGAATGAATGGAACTTCTTATTCAACATTTATATGAAAATTTGCACGAGACTTTTTAGTTCTTAAGTTCTGATACTGTAAACAGTTTTTAAATACTGACTTTTGTAAGCTAAAATGATGATGTGTAGTTCTTCTAAGGAAATGCCGTAAAACTAAACATCTTTTGTTGAACTTGGTTTTTGTTTTCATTAGGTATTTGCATTGGTTTGTGACTCAGAAAATCCACAAGTTTTTACAATTGAATTTATAAAAGGGCAAATACGGAAATATTCTTCAACAGAAAGGTATTTTTTTTCTTTAATTCATCAAGCTTTTGAGATCCTAGTATATGCAAAGCAAAGTCCTCCGTCAGAGAAGAGGAACAAAGATTTATAATCTAGAACTTTGAAATCATATAACTTAGGAAAAGACAACATTATTATGTTGCATGTTGAAAATGAACTTCAGGGTGCGTGCCTGGGTGGCTCAGTTGGTTAAGCCTCTGCCTTTGGCTCAGGTCATGATCTCAGGGTCCTGGGATCGGGGCGCCTCTCGGGCTCTCGGCTCAGCAGGGAGCCTGCTTCCTCCTCCCCCTCTGCCTGTCTCTCTGCCTACTTGTGATCTCTGTCAAATAAATAAATAAAATCTTTTTTAAAAAATGAACTTCATTCAGTTTTCAAATTTCTAGAGAATAAAAATGGTGATTTGATTTTAAATGGAATGATGAAAATAAAATGTGTTTCTGTAATTTATGCTTTTAAGGTATTTTAAAATAGCGTCTCTCACTTTCATTGTTAAATTGTTTGGATAACAGCAGCAAATTAAAAGTTAGACTTTTTTAAGTTGCATCAGTAGACTAGTTACTAATTTTCCAGTGGAATGTGCCTGATTTATTTTATATTACTGTGACTTGGCTGTTGCCACGAAAATCTGTAAGATGCTATAGCTCATTAACTCCTCCTGGAAGGTAAGCCACTTAGAGCTATTCTACTGTGATGACTTGATCTCCCTTCATATACTGAGCCATTGTCATGGGTTTGGTAGTTTTTACATTCCAGGAAGTTCTTTTATGCTGTTGTGAATAGATGAGACTGAATCTGGTTTTTTGTTTGTTTGTTTGTTTTTTTAAAGGTTTTATTTATTTATTTGACAGAGATCACAAGTAGGCAGAGACAGCTGGCAGAGAAAGAGAGGGGGAAGCAGGCTCCCTGCTGAGCAGAGAGCCCAATGCGGGGTTCGATCCCAGGACCCCGGGATCATGACCTGAGCTGAAGGCAGAGGCTTAACCCACTGAGCCACCCAGGCGCACCCTGAATCTGTTTTTAAAAGATAGTTGAAACAGTTGCAGTGCATTTTGCTGCTATCTGCAATACAGCCTTATTAAAGTCTTTTTACTACCTGGAGTATGACCAGTAACTGTTTCTTTTTTTTTTTTTTTTAAGATTTTATTTATTTATTTGACAGAGATCACAAGTAGGCAGAGAAGCAGGCAGAGAGAGGGAGGGGGAAGCAGGCTCCTTGCTGAGCAGAGAGCCCTATGAGGGGCTCGATCCCAGGACACTGAGATCATGACCTGAGGTGAAGGCAGAGGCTTTAACCCACTGAGCCACCAAGGCGCCCGACCAGTAACTGTTTCTTACCTTGGAGGGCTTTTGATCTAAGTTCAACAAAAATGGCATTCTAAGCAAAAGGTTGTATTTTTTCCTGTCCTGAATTCAAGGAAGATAACGTCTGGGGGGGTGGGGGGAGAATAGTGCACATGTTCTAATCAAAGGAGGGTAACTCAACATTTACAGTTTGTCATGTGCTTTATGTATATTACATTGTTTAATTCTGATTCCTAGGAAGAAGATGCCATTTTTTCCCAGCAAAGTCTATCTGCAGAAAGTAAAGCAATTTCTTTGTGACTTTGGATTAGGAAAAGATTCCTTAGATATAATACCAGAAACACAATACCAGAAACAACATAAACACAATTATAAAAGTCTGATTAATCAGACTTTGTCAAAATTGAAAACTTTGACCTAATTGAGAAGAGGAAAATACAGAGGAAGAAAATATTTGGAAAACATATAGCTAGTTAAAGTCTTGTTTCTAGAATATATAAAGAACTCTTTTAATTCAGTACTAAAAAACAAATAATAAATGGGCAAAAAAATTCAAATAGACACCTACTTCATCAGAGAAGATATTTGAATGGTAAATAAACACATGAAAAGATCATGATTCATTAGGGAAAATTAAAACCATTACATGTACACTAAAATAGATAACATCAAAAAGACTGGCAGTGCCAATTGTTGGCAAGCACATGGATTTTCATATGTTGCTGGTGAGAATGTAAAATTTTAAACTGTTTAAAAAACAGTTTGGCAATTTCTTAAACATATAATTATCATATGACCCTGTGTCAGTTCTACTCCAAGAGAAATAAAATCTACCCCAAGAGAAATAAAAACGTATGCCCACATAAAAACTTATATGTGAATGTTTTAACATCACTCATAATAGCCAAAACTAGAGACAGTTGTTAGATACATCACCTGGTGAACAAATAGGCTAAAATGTTGATTATTCATACAGTGAAATATTCCTCAGCCATAAAAAGGATGAACCTTAAAAATACATGATATATAAAATAAGATATAAAATAAGGCAATACATTATATGATTTCGTTTATATGGATTTTTTAATAGACTTTTTTTTTGGAGTAGTTTTAGGTTCACAGCAGTATCGAGCAGAAGGAACAGGGATTTTTTCCTGCCCTGCCTGCTAACTAGGTATAGCGTCTCTCATTACCAACATCCTGTACCAGAGTGATATATTTGTTAAAACTGATGGACCTCCAAGTTTGAGCAAATGTTTAATGACATTTGTCCACCATTGTAGTATCACACAGACTATATTCACTGCCCTAAAAATCTCCAGGGATCCTCTCCAGCAGTAATAATGCCACTCCACTGATTTCATCTCTCATTCCTCCCTAAATCTTGACAGCCACTCATCTTTTTACTGTCTCCAGAGTTGCTTCTTCCACATTCTCCTAGTCGGAATTGTATAGTATGTGACCTTTTCAGATTGGCTTCCTCCTCCCCTTTTCCTGGCTGGATAGCTCATTTCTTTTTAATACTTAATAATATTCCATTGTCTAGACATGACCATGGTTTATTTATCCATTTGACCTCTTGGTTGCTTCCAAGTTTGGGTAGTTAGGAATAAAGCTGTGGTAAACAACTATGTGCAGATTTTGTGTGGACGTAAGTTTTCGTCCTTTGTGTAAAAACTGTGCTCGCTTCGGCAGCACATATACTTTGTGTAAATACTAAGTAGTGTGATCACTGGATCATATGCTGAGAGGATGTTGAGTTCTGTTAGAAACTGCCACCTGTCTTCCAAAAGTGGCTGTGTTATTTTGTACTCCAAGCAGCAGTGAATGAGGGTTCCTGTTGCTCCTGATCCTCCCCAGTATTTGGTATTATTAGTGTTCAGTTTTGGTCATTCTAATAGGTGTGTGGGGCTTTTTTGTTGTTGTTTCAGTTTGCATTTCCCTGATAACTGTGTTGAGTATCTTTTCATATGTTTATTTGCCATCTGTGTATCTTCTTTGGTGAGGTGTCTGTTAAGGATTTCTGATCACTTTCTAATTAAGTTGGTTTTCTTATTGTTGACCTTTAGGAGTTATATGTGTATTTTGGATAACAGTCCATTATAAGATATGGCTTTTGTAAATATTTTCTCGTAGACTGTGGCTTGCCTTTTCATTCTCTTGATGAAGTTACTTGAAAAAGCAAAACTATAGAGATAGAAAATAAGTGGTTGCCTGGGACTGGGTTGTTTTTTGCACATGGGCACAGGGGAATTTTGGGGGGTGGGGGAAGTATACCAAAATTGGATGATTGCACAACTGTATAACTTTACTAAGAATTCTTAAACTGTACATTTTAATTGGTTGAATTTTTGATTTGTAAGTTATGCCTCAGTAAAACTGTTTAAAAAAATCTTAAAGTAAAAACCAAAAGCGTTACATTTATAGTGCTTAAGTAACTTGTACAAGGTATGTGACCGCAAAGAACAGAGCTGGTAGTAGAATTCCAGGCTTTCTCTTAAAGTCCCTGTTCCCTTGTGCTTCTCCTTGTACCCTCCTGAGCTCTTCCTGAGTAGGTTACCTGCTAAAGGGCTTATGCTATATTCTGAATCAATATTCCCCTTAATTATCAGTCAATCCTAAAACCTGTTTATTTTTTACCTTGTTTAGAGATTCTTTATTAGCAAGTTTGCTGGATGGAGTAAGGGCCTCTGGTAACAGAGATGTTTGTGTAAAAATGACACCAACTCATAAAGGTCAGCGATGGGGGTTACTCAGCATGCCTGTCGATGAGGAGGTAGAAAGCCTTCATCTCAGATTTTTAGCCACACCTCCAAGTAAGTATTGATTTAAGTGTAATTGCATTTCCATCCATCTCCTTAATAATTTAAAAATTGGGAATGCAAACCTCTAAATCGTTTTGAACCTTTTCATCTTACAGATGGCAACTTTGCAGATGCTGTATTCAGGTTCAACGCTAATATTTCGTATAGTGGAGTTCTACATGCAGTAACGCAGGATGTAAGATAAATTGTGCTATAATTTGTTCATTGTCATTAACTTCAGGAATGGAAACTTTCTGAAACATTCTTCTCTTACCTAGGGTCTCTTCTCAGAAAACAAAGAAAAACTGATCAATAATGCCATAACAGCTTTATTGTCCCAAGAGGGAGATGTTGTTTCTTCAAATGCAGAACTTGAGAGTCAGTTCCAGGCTGTGAGGAGGCTTGTGGCATCCAAAGCTGGTTTTCTGGCCTTCACTCAGCTTCCAAAGTAAGTTGTCTTTGAACGTCTTTTAGAGAATACAAACAACTCAAAGTAGCAGATAATCAACAGTTTTATCTTGTTATATCTAAAACTGTTATCATATAATGATACAGTAGTTTTTATTAATAAATAAATGAGGGTGAGTGGAACTGAGGGGTGTGACTATTGTCTCCTACATACCTGCAATGTACTGACTTGTTTATTTGTTTGTTTTTAAGATTTTATTTATTAGAGAGGAGCACACTCCTGTGAGCATGAGGGAGGGGGAGGGGCAGAAGGAGAGAGAGAGAAGTAGACTCCCTGCTGAGCACGGAGCCTGCCACCCAGGCGCCCCATACTGACTTTTTTTTTTAATGATTTTGAATAGGAAATTAAAGCCCATTAGGTGGTTTGTTTTTGTTTCTAAAGATTCATTTATTTGAGGGGTGCCTGGGGGGCTCAGTGGGTTAAGGTCTGACTCTGGCTCAGGTAGGGTCCTGGGAGCAAGCCCCACATAGGGCTCCCTGCTCAGTGGAGAGCCTGCTTCTCTCTCTCTGCTTGTGCTCTCTCTCTCTCTCTCTCAAATAAATAAATAAAATTTAAAAAAAAAGATTTATTTATTTGAAAGGGGCAGAGGGAAAGAGAGTCTTAAGTCTCCATGCTCAGCACAGAACCCAACGTGGGGCTCCATCTCACAACACTGAGATCATGATCCCAGCGGAAAACAAGACTCAGAAACTTAACTGATTGCACCACCCAGGTGCCCCAAAATCCCTTTTAGTTTTAATTAACTTAAAAAAAAAAATCTTCCCCCTCAAAGAAAAAAACTGTTATGGGAACTGATAGGTTCTAGAGGTGTAATTTAAAATCCGTACTTGCTGAATGCAGTAAAACTCAAGAGGACTTATTATGTTACATTTTAATAATAAAATAATGCTCTGATATTGCTATTATATATGCTTTTTTTTTTTCTTGTTTTGTTTTTGTTCCACAGGTTTCGGGAGCGTCTAGGAGTGAAGGTAGTAAAAGCACTCAAGAGGAGCAACAATGGAGTAATCCATGCAGCTGTTGATATGCTCTGTGCCCTCATGTGTGTAAGTAGTGTTTTTTAAAGGGAGACTGGTTTTTCTTAAGTTGATTGATGTTTTAAATTTCCGCAAACCCAGATTTTCATTGTAGCAATTCAATTCAGTGTTTCTGTATTTCCTAAATTGCTCTTGGCAGTTTATTTATTCATATAAACGTTTGTTTAGCACATTCTATAAACCAGGCCTGTGCTATCTACTAGAAATACAGAGTTTGTTCCTTCCTTGAAATTGCTGACTGTCTAGTAAGGTGGGCATATGTGTATAATCTAAAGTAGTTGGGCCTACGGGATCCCTTAAAAGGCAGCACTTAGTTTTTTGGGTTTGTGGTGAGGGGAAGACAAAAGATTCGAGGCCAGTCTTTCAGATGTTACAAATGATCTGAAGCTTAAAGCACAGGCAGGTATTTTCTCTCTGTGAGAAGGATTTCTTGGGAAAAGGGGATAGCATATGCAAAGTCATGTTGGGGAAGAAGCAAATAATTGAAATGGCTAGATCATAAAGCTTGTATGGAGGTATGTGGGATTAGGAGGACGGCTAGAGATGTATGCAGAGATGCAGTCATCAGAAGCCCTTTGTATCAGACAAAGAAGCTAGATTTGTATCCTTTAGTAAGGAATAGCGGAAAGGTTTTTCATCAGGGAATCAGTAATACCAGGTTTGAACTTCCGAAAGCTCACACACGTTACGTGGAGACTCTATTAGAGGTAAAGTTAGAGACAGGTAGACCAAATATGTAAGAAACAAGATGTTGAGGTAGGATGGCGTGAAGATTTGAGGGTAAAGAAATTTGAAAGCTGAGGGTAAAGAAACTAACTTGGTGACAGCTTATATAGGAACAGCAATGAATTGTTCAGTATAACTTTGAAATTCCTGATTTACTTCAATGTTGTATTTACCATAGGGGACTAAAGTGGTTCAGGCAAGTTTAGTGGTATAGAATAAAACCTAAGTAATCACTTGGATAAAACCTTGCATTTTTTTTTTTAAAGATATTTATTTATTTATTTATTTATTTGACAGAGATCACAAGTAGGCAAGAGAGGCAGGCAGGGAGAGGGAGGAGGAAGCAGGCTCTCCACGGAGCAGAGAGCCCGATGTGGGGCTCGATCCCAGGACCCTGGGATCATGACCTGAGCCAAAAGCAGAGGCTTTAACCCACTGAGCCACCCAGGCGCCTCAAAACCTTGCATTTTTATTCAAAAGTCATTTTTACTATCTTTATACCCTAATAATTCCATTGAAAGAATTCTGGGATGGGGTGCCTGAATGGCACAGTTGGTTTGAGCGTCTGACTCTTGGTTTCTGCTCAGGTTGTGGTCTCAGGGTCATAAGATTGAGCCCTGTGTCTAACTCGGCTCTGAGCATGGACTAATGAGAGACTCCCTTTCTCTCTGCTCCTCCTCAGCACATGTTCCCCAGCACTATTTGAGAGAGAAAGAGAGTGAGCGAGCACAGTGCGGGGAAAGGAAAGGGGAGAGGGAGAAGCAGACTCCACACTGAGCAACGACCTGGATGTGGGGCTCAATCCCAGGACCCCAGGCTCCAAAGGGAACCTCTTAACCTACTGAGCCACCCAGTTGCCCCAATAAATAAATAAATCTTTTTAAAAAAGGAACTAGTTGGATAACTGGATAATAAAATACCATAGTGTGAAACAAACACATTGAGCTCTCATTACATACTAGATTTTGGCTATATATTTTACACAGATTATCTCATTTAAGCTTCATAATAGTCCTATGAGCTAAGTACTGTTAATCTCACTTGGATGGCTGAGGAAAGTAAAACTTAGAGCTGAAGCAGCTTAACCTTGCTTGAGGTCAGCTGTGGTCAGTAGCAAAGTTGGATTGAATCTTTACTCCTAACCATCATGCTGGAATGTTTTTCCCATTCTCATTTATTCCACCATTCAGAAGAGACAAAGAAGTATTTGCTGCTCATTTTAGTACCTGCTTTTAAACACTTAAAAAAAAATAACTAAATTAAATGCTAAGTTTTATCATTTCAAATTTAAATCATAAAATTGGGGGAGAGGAAATGGGTGTCTCTTACTTTTTAAGAAGGAGACATGTGACTTTCGAGACAGTACCTTGTGCAGTACTCTCAATAGGTACTTGCTGGGCACAGTGTCTATGAAGCCTCATCAGACCCTGGGGGAATCTCACTTTGCCTGCTTGTCCTATCACGAGTTTCCTTTCTGCCTTCAACTTTAAAGGCTGTGGTTTTTAATTCTTTTATTATTTAATGAATACTTTTTATAAATGACTTTTGTGTGATGCCAGTATGTGGGCCTGCTCATGAATTATCACTGTTTTTAATCAATAGCCCATGCATGATGACTATGACTTAAGACAAGAACAGCTGAACAAAGCTTCACTTCTCTCCTCAAAGAAGTTTCTGGAAAACTTACTGGAAAAATTTAATTCCCATGTGGTAAGTTGTAATTAAATTTGTCTTAATGAGAGATACCGTACATTATTGAAAGGTATTCTAGAAGTGCAGTTTGGCAGGTTTTTTGTTTTTTTGTTTTTTTTTTAATTGCGGCTCCCAACTTTGGTCAGTATTGATCGTACAATAGTTTGGTCAGCTTAGTCATTTGCTAATAGTAAAATATTCTGTTTTAGGACTATATCCATTTATCTGGGAAGAATAAGTTGCAAAGACTTTAGATTTTTTTTTCTTTTTCTTTAATGTAAAAAATAAAATACGCTGCTCAAAAAAAAAAAAAATTTTAAGCCAAATTGGCTCCTCAGTCATTGCTAACAGTTTTGGAGATGGGCAACCTATAGATTTAGAAGGAGCAAATTGTTGGAGTTGTTTAAATGTTGTCAAAGATGGCTTTTTATATAAATACTAAACATATTAACCTTAGTTATATGTATTTGAGGAGTCTTGGTTATTTTCTTGAAATTTAACCAAATTTTAATTATTTTCCTTTTGAGATATGGTAAGCAGTGGATTTACTGTTTAACTTATAGGGTAACAGAAGCACATTATTGCTGTGTTTTACTTGAATTTCTCTGTCCTAAGGCAGTATGTTACTTTGTTTCAGGATCATGGGACTGGTGCCCTAGTTATTAGTTCACTCTTGGACTTCCTTACTTTTGCCCTCTGTGCTCCGTATAGTGAGACAACTGAAGGACAGCAGTTTGATATGCTCTTAGAGATGGTAGCATCCAATGGAAGAACCCTCTTTAAGCTCTTTCAGGTGAGAGCTTGTATCTTCCTTATCAGAAAACCAGTTTTTGGGTCAGTTTGGTTTTAAAATAAGGGATGTGTGGGCTTCTGGGTGGCTCGGTTGTTAGGCCTTCAGCTCGGGTCATGATCCCAGAGTCCTGGGATCCAGCCCCGAGTCTGGCTCCCTGCTCAGCGGGAAGCCTGCTTCTCCCATTCCCCCTGCCTGTGTTCCCTCTCTGGCTGTGACTGTCAAATAAGTAATAAAAAAATCTTCAAAAAATAAATAAATAAATAAAGGATGTGTGCTTCCGTAGTAATGCTGATAAATACAGCCTAAAACATTGTTGTCTTAAGGATATTTAATTCCACAGATTTCTTGGTGTTTCATGTAGAACTCTGTTGATGGTTTTTAGCCACTGTTTTGACCCTATTGCCTATCTTTTCTCAGAAGCAGTGAAAAACTTATTTTCCAATAGGTCCAGAGTACCCTTTTCTTTATAAATTCCCCCAAAATAGGGCTATTTATAAATAATTGAAAACAGTGTTATTTTATATAATACTATAGTATTTATTGTGTACATGCGATGTTTCTATATGTTACTTATATTTTTATTTTAATTTGTTTTGTAAACGTCAGTTTGTATTATTTTACATCATTACTGTTTGATATTTATCATTCAGATAACTAATTATTCAAATAAGTGCCAGCAGTTTCCTGCTAATGTTTTAATTACCCTTAAAGCTATATTGTAAGAATACCTAAATTTTTTTTTAAGATTTTTATTTATTTATGTATTTGACAAAGAGAGATCACAAGTAGGCAGAGAGGCAGGCAGAGAGAAAGGGGGAGGCAGGCTCCCTGCTGAGCAGAGAGCCCAATGCAGGGCTCCATCCTACGACCCTGAGATCATGACCTGAGCTGAAGGCAGAGGCTTAACCCACTGAGCCACCCAGGTGCCCCAGAATACCTAAAATTTTTAACCAGACTGTGATCTGACTTTGAGATGTAGCCTTTACCAATTTTAATGGCTGATAAAATTATATATCCTCCTTAAAAGCAGTAGCTAGTATGTTGCAATAAAATTCTTTTATTCTTTGATTCTTTTTTCCCCTATTTTAAAGCATCCTTCCATGGCAATCATAAAGGGAGCTGGATTGGTTATGAAAGCAATAATAGAGGTGAGAACATTTTGAAATTTTAAACCTACTTGAATGTTGATTGGCTGTTTTAATTGAAGCTAACAAAATTACCTCCTAGCCTTTATGGGAAATATGCAGTTTTTCTGGGTCAGAAAAGTAATTTTGAGCCTTTATTCAGAAATTAGTTTTAAACTACAGAAACAGTCCTCAATATTAAACTAAGAGTTTAAAGTTGTGAGGTAAGTGGGATTCGGGCAAATAAATCTTTCAGTTCCTACATTATTTGTATTTTGTTTGTTTTAAAAGAATTAAAAGTTAGCATTTTTCCTCTCTTGCTCTTTTTGGGGGTGGAGGATGGTGATATTGGTGGTATTAAAATCTTTAGGTACTGAAGTTACATAGAAGTCTGTTAATGGAGTTACTTCATACCAAAGTGGTATTAAATAAGAATGGTAACAAAAATTAGTTCCTCACGCTAAGGTGCATTTGTCATTAAGCTCCAGAGATCAGGGCATGATACCATTGGTCAGACATGGGATATTGTTTATCTAAGTTAGTTGCTCTAGCTTTCTGATTTTTAGAAAATAAAATCATGGTTATAAATATCAACTTGCATACTGGATGTCTACAATGACATCAGATGACTTTGAATTCTTTTTGTTGTTTGTAGTGATTTGGATAAAATGTGAGAGTGTTTGCTTCTTTTACCAAAAAACTCAGTGATATGAATCTATCATAATACATAAATATATATTATAAATATAACATGTAGCTAAATGAATGCACAGAAGTAGTATACTCTTAAGTAGGTGTTAAAAAAAGTATATATAGGCATTACACCTCAAGGTTTTTTGTGTTATTTTTTGTTGTTTTTTTTTTTGTTTTGTTTTTTCATTTTTAGTGTGTATTTACAGCTTAAGCTAATTTCTTTCTGTAGCTAATGGGTTTTAGCTTCCAAAGTAACGTGTCTCTCACAGACCTGGCAGCCAAGGACAGCTATGACCATGAGACCAAACAAAAGTGTGTTCCTGACCCTCATTGCCATTCCTGGAAGGCCAGATATAACCAAAATGTAAACTTGGGCTTCATATAAGCCACACATTTCACACTCATAGCTAGTGACTAAAGCTGATGTCTGTGTAAGGAACACTTTATTTACACTGAATACTGGCAAGTATCTTAAATTATTTTTTTTTATTGTAAAAGCAGTCTGTGGTCTTTGAAGAAACATTGGTGTTTACAGAAGAAATTCAAGGAACAAATAAAATGAATCATTTATATTTTTATCATCCAGAGATAACTACTATTGGCATTTTGGTAAATTTTGTCTCGGACCATGTAGTGTTCAAAATTATATGTGTACATATGCAAATTATGTATATATATATGTATACCTACTGTGTATATATTTGTATTGATACTGTCAGAATGATATATACATAATACATATTCAGTTGTGCTATATACTTGTGCTTTTTTTTTAACTAATATTGTGAGCATTTTTGCTTTCCAGTTGGCTGTCTTAAATATCACATTGCTTACTTAATTCATAGTTCTGTGATTACCTTTGATTAGTAGTCCTGTCTTAACTCTGTTGCCAAAGTGAGTCCATCTAATAAGCAAAGTAAAATGAGGATGAAAAGAACTACTCCAGTTTATCACATCATTCTTTTAAAAAAATAAAGAACTGTGCACCATGAAAATGAATATATTGTTAATAATAAAAGCAAGGCAGGTTTGCAGAAGCCTTGGGTAGGAAGTACTGATTTCCCTGAGTCACCTTTCCTTTTTATTGGCTGATATAAACCCAGAGAATGAACCTAATTTTAATATTAAATTAAGCAAAGCATAATTCATAAGATAAATATCTGTAAACATTTAAAACCTTGTTCCACAGGCAAATAATATTTTTAAAATTACTCGTATCACCTGTGTTATTTTGGGGGTAATTAAGTTGCATTTCAAATTTTTATTACATTGTATACTATATAATTTTACCTAGATATGTAAAATTAGTTCTATAAAATTAGGATAGTTTGTTCTGGAGTGCTGCTTTAGGGATCATCTTACCCTTTTTCCAAAGGAAGGTGACAAAGAAATTGCTACAAAAATGCAGGAGCTTGCCCTAAGTGAAGGTGCCTTACCTCGACACTTGCATACTGCGATGTTTACAATAAGCTCAGATCAAAGGATGCTTACAAATAGGTAGGTTAAATTTAATTTGCTATAAATTAACTTGCTGCTTATAAAATGGATTCAGATATTACATAAAACAGACTGTTTGGATTATGGAAATTTTTCTTTTTCTTTTGATTTACCTAGTTCTCCTTTTCCTTTCCTTATAGAAAGATTGTGCATAGATGATCATTACCCCTGCCCCTGGAGAGCTTGGGGGAAGAAACAGATCTGTGTGATTTTTTTTTTTCCCCTCAACTTTCCTATTATGGCTGTACACACATAGTCATGGGACTGGAACATGGAAAAGAGTGCCTAGAAGCTTATGGAACTAGAACCCTATGCCCAGGGTTTTTTCTGTTTGTATTTCCTTCTGGCCATCATGTCAATTTTTAATTATCTTTGGTTAATTAGGTACTCCAAGAATAAAGAAAACCTTGTCTAACTGGCTTAGGTATTCTAAATCTTTTATAGTTAAACATTTTTCCCCTTTGGTAAATTGTCTTTTTTTTAATAATTAAATGTAAGGAAGCACATAAATCTATTCACTTACTCCAGGCCAAATGAATTCCATCCCTTTTAATTTTTCTTTATGATTCCTGCTGCGTGACCCTTCAGATATCCTTAGCATACTATGACTCATTAGCTAAAAAAAAAAAAAAAGAATATCATAAAATATTTTTCATCATATTTTTTCGACTTTTTAAATGATAGCAGTAATTGCTGACTTAGGTTTACTTTGTTATAATATCACAAATTTCCTTTTTTGTCACTTATATCCAGTTATTGGATGTCTTGGTGGTATGCTGCCTTGCCAGTGGTTTTCTGTTGTTTATACTATTTTAGAGGCTGTCTGCATCCTTCGGCTTATAAATGTTAGCCATGAAAGTAGTCTTTTACATTGCCTGAGAGGACAAAAAGATCTAAAAGAATGATTATTTCTTTGATGTATTGTCTTATAAGTAATATTAGATACCATCTTTCATTAAAATAGAGACAATTTAATGTCTTACTCCGTTAAACCCACATGTTAGATGTTTGCTTGTTGTGTTCCTCTTTATATTAAACAATCTTTCTTTATTGTGGTCAGTCACGGTATTGAAAAGCTGTCAATGTATAATACAAGTTACCACTTTTCATTTGCATTGCTTTATCTTTTACAAATTACCATGATAAAAAGTTATCCCATTTATCCCTATTTAAAGCCTTTTTAGGAATCCCTGATAAATGATACCTACCTGATACATGTGAAGGAAATTATAAGTGTAATTAAGTAGTTAATTTTCAACTAGACATAGAAATGAACAGTTTTAGTAGTGTTCATTTTTTTGGTGATAGCGCAGAGTACAGTTCGGGTTTTTAAACTTTTTTCTTCTGGGAGTGTAACCTGTGTAAGGACAGATGTCTATAGTTTGGGTTATTTCTCTTACAGGTTTCATACCCATTCTTGTAGCAAATGATAGTTTGAATCCCTACTGAAGCACAGAAGGGTCAACAGTGAATTAAATATATTCTCTGAAAAAACATACTGTCTGCTCATGAGGAGCTTATAGTGAGGTCAGATTAAAAATTATTAAGTCATAAATTCAACATGGATCTTAGTTGTTCACTTTGAACCAACATACGCTTTGACCTCTAAAGTGGCATGAGTAAAATAATTTGCTTTAAGTCTCCAGACTCCAAAACTGAAAATATTTTCTATCTCTGACCTGGTTAGAACATAGTTATTGACTTTTACTCATGTGCGGAATTCCAAAGAATGCCAGAGTGCTGTATGATCACTGTATTAGGACTGGTTACACAAACTGATAACATCATCAAACCTGTCTTGTTTTCCCTCTTTAAATGAGGTAAAAACCTACTTACTTTTTCATGTTCAAGTCCATTGAAAATTAGTGAATTGATCAGGAAAGCATTTTGATTTGGAGAAAATTCTAAAATGTTAGCAGTATTTTGAATTACTGTTTCATACACCTCTGCACATTAAAATACTAACTTTAAGTATTTAACATCAGAATGGTTTCTTTGCTGTAGCTATATTTCTTATATGATATTTTGTTCTTAAAAATTCCTTTCTGTTCTAGCTGAGATAAAGCAGCAAACCTTTCTCAACGTCTGCTTTTTTCAGACAGCTAAGTAGACATTTAGTGGGCCTCTGGACAGCTGATAATGCGACTGCGACGAACTTGTTGAAACGCATTTTGGTAAGTCGGCTGAATGCCTGGGGAGATTTATGTATCCTTCCGCAGTAAAATTTCACTGAGTAAGTTTATATCGTTAAAGGATTTTTTTAGTTTGTTTTTTATTTAAGAGATGCAATCATAGGAGTTGTCACATAATTGCTAACATAAATTGTCACATAAATGCTAACCTCAGTAGCTTAAACCATAGTATTTATTTGGGTTTTGAAGGCTAAATTTTCTTTGGTGCCGTTGTTTTGAAAATGGATTTTATGTTTTGTGTTTGTTTGCTTTTAGCCGCCAGGCTTGCTGGCTTACTTGGACAGCTCAGATCCAGTTCCTGAGAAGGATGCTGATCGGATGCATGTTAGAGATAATGTGAAAATAGCAATGGTAAATAATAATTGTCCTAAGTATCTTTTCAGGTTGAAAAGACCACTCTTTGTAAAACACACTAAAAATTTTAGACATAAACCAGGAATTCACTGTATTGAATAGCAGTACTAAAAGTAGTATTAGTAACAGCTTTATTAAGATAAAATTTACATCCCATATAATTCACCTATTCTAAGTGTACAGTTCAGTAATTTTTCATATATTTATAGAGTTTTAAAACCGTCACCTCAATCTAGTATTATGAATAGTCGTAACCTTGTATGTTTTGTTTCCTTAATTCAGCTTATTGGCACATTCAGGAATGGATTTTTTTTTTTAAGTTTCAAATGTATAATGTGATATTTCGCATATAATGTGTGATTGATAAATGTTGGTGAAAGGGGCCAATGGTGAAAAAAGTAACTTAGGTAGGAATTTTTTTTTTCTAACAAAAGCTATTTTTTTATTAAGGTTATAGCAGCTATCTCTGAGAAAATTACTTAAACATCTTTCAGGATACACCATTGTAATAATGTCTTGTATGTGTTCTTTTCCTTTCCTCACTCCATTTTTCTATTTATACCCATCTCCCATTCACATCTTGCCACCCTTCACATAGGAATCATCTTGAAACTTAAGCAGAAAAGTTAAGATTTCTTGGACAAAAGTATAATTTATTGTAGAAATTTTCACTTTGTTTCTTCACTGAGTCCCCAACATCCAGTATGTATTTTATGTAAAATAAATAGTGTGACTCAGCTTTACTTAGATTTTAAAAATAAATTTGCAAACAGGGCTCTAATGGATTTTAATGTTATTTTACAGGATCAGTATGGAAAATTTAATAAAGTTCCAGAGTGGCAAAGACTAGCTGGAAAAGCTGCTAAGGAAGTTGAAAAATTTGCCAAAGAAAAAGTAGATCTTGTGTTGATGCACTGGAGGGATAGAATGGGCATTGCACAAAAAGAGGTAAAATTCTGCTTCCAGACTTCTAGCGCTTCTGTGTATTGTAGGTTTGCTTTCATTGTTCACAGAGAGGGTAGTCAGATATTTCTGACTGAACATAGGAAGAAATGTCACCTAATTGTGATTCGTATTTTTATATAAATTTTTCTTAATTCATAGTTTTATGAATCAGTGATTAGGATTTTAGTTAGGTATTTTATATGAAACAATATAAAATTCCACTCTTGGGTTTTCTTCCATAACTTCTAGTTTCCATGCTAATTTATTTGTATGAATCTGCTTCTTTCCTTCCTTCTCTGAATTTTATTTTATAGCTATAAAAATAAAGGTGCTCATCTTTAGCATTTTTATTCAGAGCTACACAGACAGGTGTTTTGGTAATAAGATTCACATTTTAAAATTTACTGTGTGTACTTAAATTTTTCAGTATTAGCTCCTCAAATCAAGGCCAGGTCAAAAACAGTTTTAGTCTCACTCCTTAGCATGTTGTATGATCAGTAGAACCTAATTCAGTAATGCATATTCTTCTCTCTAGGATGGAATGTACAATGGTTAAATCAACTAAAGTTGACTTGATCTCACCATTTTTATTGACCACACTTAAATTCTTTCCCTTAAACCATCTCTACTAATGGTAGCTATTTCTTTATACAAAGAAAATAATATAAATATCTCACTGAACAGATTTCTTACGAATTTCCAGAACATCTAGACATAGGAATCAGTGCCACAGAACAATTGTAGTCTTTTGTGTCTATCTGAAATTGAACCCAAAATTCAGTTCTATAGAACTTGAGCCTAAAGAGTTCTTGCTGATCTGTGTAAGTGACATATGCAATATAAAGAATAGCTAGACATACCTTATTTTTAATTTTTTAAATTATTTTTATTAACATATAATGTATTATTTGCCCCAGAGGTACGGGTCTGTGAATCATCAGGCTTACACATTTCACAGCACTCACTGTAGCACATACCCTCCTCAATGGCCATAACCCAGCCACCCTATACCTACCACCCTCTCACCACCCCAGCAGCCCTCAGTTTGTTTGTTGAGATTAAGAACTAGACATGCTTTCTAAATGGCTAGGATAGTGAGGAGAATCTTCCACGTTGAACTGTTTAACCTACATCTGAGCCTAGTTTTGTGGTTTATTAACCCATAAAACAACTTGTGGGTTTTCAGCGCATTACTTCCCTCTTTCATAAAATCAGAATAACAATGCCTCCCTTTTCTATTTTGTAGGCTGCTTTGATGTAAAAGCAGGGTAATTATAGGGGCAGCTGGGTGGCATAGTCATTTAAGCGTCTGACTCTTGATTTCAGCTCAGGTCACAATCTCAGGGTTGTGCGATCGAGCACTTTGTCAAGGTCTGTGCTGAGTGTACTGCTTAAGATTCTTTCCACCCCATCCCCACTCACTTGCTTCTCCTATCTCTCTCTCTCAAAAACAACAACAACAACAACAAAAAAAAACAAAAAAAACAAGGTAATAATAGAAGCACTATATACGTGTCTGGTCTGGTCTTGATAATATTCCTATACCATTTGAGTAATTGAAAATCTACAGATAGGATATGAATGATTTTCAGTTATTAAAAATTATGACCTTGAGTTCAGGTAGTTAAGCCCATTTCTAAAATAATAGTTCTTCAAGCGGTTGGATGTAATTAACTGAAGTAAGTTTTTGGCATCTGATTACGTATACATCTATCCAACAAAAGTTTGAATGCAAAGCTCTTTTAGCTGTAAATGCAGATAACACATGCTATTTAAAGACAACAATTCAGAGGAAAAATAGTATATTTGTAAATATCAGTAATGTTTTATTGTTCTGTTGGTTTCATTTATGTGGTTGTTATCTAAAACTTTGAGCAAATAAGGATGCCAAATAGAACTGCTGGTCAAGAAACTGTTTCGGTAGCAAATGGATTGTTTTTGCTGTAGTGCCATTTTTAATGTTAATTTCTTTAGGAAACAGTGAATAATCTTTGTGATTCTTTTATTTGTAGAAATATTAACACCCAAATATGGAATGATCATGTGCTTTAGCTAGTCTGAAAACTAACCATTGTCAAGATTAACTGGCTAGGCTTAAAAGGAACTGCATTTCTTGTATAATCAGAATGTTTTTAAGTCAATTTCATTTGTAGCTAATGCTGTGTGTTTGATTAATAATAACCATTGGCTAATGTATAATATTGCTTTTTTCTTCTGTTGTTTTAGTTGAGGAATTTGTTTAGCTAGTTAGGGGTTTTAGCCTAAGTCTCTTGAGTCTGTGAACTCTGTTTATGGAGAGAACTGATTGTGCTTTTTGTGTATAGCATTTACGTTTTCACTACTCTGTATTCTCAGCTGAGAGCAGGGGAAATTGAAGAAAGTGCTGCTTAATTAGAAGTTATAGAGAAAGTTTTATCATTAAAACTAAATCTTTGAATTGTTTTTGTGCTTTATTCAAGTCCCCTTTGATTAGTTTTCATGAGGGTGCACAGAATTAAAATTTGTAGGAGACAGTTCCTTATATAACCAGTAGGTTTTGTATTTTAAACAGTATTTACTTTTTATTTTATTTTATTTTATTTTAAGATTTTATTTATTTATTTGAAAGACAGAGATCACAAGTAGGCAGAGAGGCAGGCAGAGAGAGAGGAAGGGAAGCAGGTTCTCCGCTGAGCAGAGAGCCAGATGCGGGGCTCGATCCCAGGACCCTGGGATCATGACCTGAGCCTAAGACAGAGGCTTAACCCACTGAGCCACCCAGGCACCCCAGTATTTACTTTCCAAATTTTATTACTCATTTAGGCTTTATTCCTTCTATTCTTTTTTTTTTTTTTTGCTTTGTTTTATATAATTTGTCACTTCTTTAATGAAGTTACTTACAGACTTTTGTGTTTTAATCTCTACTACTTTCTACTTTTTGGTTCTGTCACATCAAGGGTCAGAATTTTAATGTCTACCGTATCTGCAGGCTTCACTTGGAGCAGAGATTCCTAACTACCAGCCTATGTATAGACTTCAAGAAATCTTTGAAATCTTACCCTCCAGTTAGTTACAAGCCTTACGTATATTTCTTTCTCTGGAATAGGGGCTTTAGCTTTCTTTGTATTCTCAAAAGGGTTTATGACTTCCTAAAATTTGAGTCATGACTTAGAGAAGCAAGTGGGTCTTCTTCTGTCTTAAAATGAGATGACTTATAATTGCGACTTCCTCTTGAAGTTTGTATGATAGATACAGCTTAACACATACAGGCTCACTCTCATTTTTATTTAAAACTTTTTCATTTTTTCCTTTTTAAACTTAAATTCAGGACAGAAACAATACGGTGAGTTTAAGTACCTGCTACATGTGTGAAATGCATTCAACTGCCTGGCATGTGGAGTTGTCTTCGAGATTCTTTGTCTAATAAATTCAAATCTCACCTCACATGTGTCTGAATGTAGATTCTTATTTCTTGTCCATTAGCTGTTTCAATTTATACTTGCTCCTTATGGCTTTGATAGCAGTTTAATAACCTGTAATCTTTTGCATTTATTGTTTTCCCATGACTTATGTATTAACTGCATGTAAATGTTTAAAACAAGTCACTTTTTGATCACTATAAATTTTATCAGTCATCACTATAAACTGTAACAATTTGGTATTGAAACAATAACTTTAGGCTACTTGGAAAATATTTCAACAACACCAGAATTATCTGCTAGTACCATATTTATCACATTGTGATACAATATTTTATATTCATTCATTAATTTATTTCTGCCGAAATTTGATGTAGAACTTGTTTCTCATCACTTATAAAGTGATGATTTTTCTCACTGAGCCTATTCGGTAGCCCCAGATTGAGTATTTTGAAGTTTTATTTCTTTTTTTTCCAGAATATAAATCAAAAGCCAGTGGTTCTTCGAAAGAGAAGACAAAGAATAAAAATAGAAGCAAATTGGGATCTCTTCTATTATAGGTAAACTTAAAGCCTCTTTTCCAACAGATTAAATTTGGCATTGCCATTAGAAGAACCATGATGGGTTTTTCTTGCCTGAAACTAGTGCTCTATGCTATGGGTATTTTTACGCTCTCAAGGTCAAGAATTGTAACTGTTAAGATTGGTATGATTAATGATGCTTCCATATGTTAATGTCTTTTAAGAGTGTTGGTATACTGAGGAGCTAAAGTTATCTTTAAATTTTTATTAAGGCTTTGAAATGGCTACTTTAAAAGAGGTAGATGATGAAAACATAAGGAGACTTGTGGGAAATGGGTATCCAGTTTAGCTGGCTGGTTATACTTTTCCAGCCTTTCTGATCTTTTTACCCCTTCTCCATCTACTGGCCCTGCCCACTGTTCCTCCATCCCAAACACACACACACACAGACATACACACATAGAAAGACTTTGAAACAGTTTGGAGATTTGCTAACTCCAAATTGGGGTAATTTACAATACTTACTCTGGAAGCTGACATATTGATTATACTTTGGCTGATAAAGGAAAATAACGTGCTTTGGAAACTTCTCATGGTACTTTTAAAGTATAAAATATAAATATAGTATATAGTATGGTCTTAAGAATATTGGTTTTCTTTCTCAGAAATCCTTCAATTATGTTGTCTCCCATAGAACTCTTTTGAACTCTAACATCAGACTTTCTAGGAGTGTTGCAGAATGAAAACGGAAGGATATGATGCCCATCCACCTCCAATTCAGACCTGTGTCCAAATTTATTATAGCAGTTAAATTACTCTAGGAGTAAAAGGAAGATATTTTACAAATATCAATCAGAACTTGGCTGTTTAGCTGTAGTTTGTAACATTTTAATCTAGAATGTTGCTCATCCTACATACTTCATACCCAGGTGCATAGTTCAGAAATTCGTATTCCCAACCTGAAATTTGATAGCCTCTTGTAATTATTTTCTGACTGAAATTTATACTAGCAATAAATATTGAAATTGAAATATCAGTTCCTTGTTTTGAAATTCACACAGATTTGTTTTTGTGGTTTGGGTTCCTTTTTTTTTCCCTTAGTGTTTTATTATGACAACTTTCAAACATACAGAAAAGGTCAAAGAATTTTAACAGTGTACACCTGTTACCTGTCACCAGGATTCTACCATTATATTATACTGTACTTAATTTACAGAGATTTTATGTTCTTCATAAAGAACATAGTTTTTGCTGAAGGTTGTTAATTCCATTGTTTTCTTATTATAAAATGCAGTAAGTGATGTTTATAGATTTTCAAAAAATGTTTATTGCTTCCTGCTATTTTCTGATAATATGTATAGGTTTGGTCAGGATCATGCCAAGTCAAACCTAATTTGGAATTTCAAAACACGAGAAGAACTGAGAGATTGTCTTGAATCTGAAATGAGAGCATTTAATATTGATAGAGAGCTTGGTAGTGCTAATGTGATCTCCTGGAACCACCATGAATTTGAGGTAAAGTTTAATTTTTGTAATACCAATTTTTTCTTTTTGGAAGCACATGTTATTTCTGGAGTGTTTTTCAAAGATTTATGGTTATATAAATTTTTTACCTTTCCCTTTTAATTTTATGGAGGAAATACTAGAAAACTTCTATTTTTGTCTGAGACAAAAAATAAAAATTCATTACATTAAGTAACTCAGCTTTGTATCTGAACTTTAGTACCCAAGAATGTAGGAGTTTCAATGAGTTTGGTCTTCTGCTTTCTAGATCTGTTCTTTGCTTATTTTTCCCCCCTTAGATTTTTTTTCTCCACTGAAATACAGCCTGTTCTCCTTTTTTCCTTGTACTTGTACCTTGTTTAACTAACTTTTTTGTGGTAGTTGATTCTGAATGTGGCCATATTTTACTTTTTTTTTTTTTTTTTTTAAATTAGATGGAGAGAGAACACAAGTAGGCAGAGCATCAGGTAGAGGGAGAGGGAGAAGCAGGCTCTCCGCTGAGCAGGGAGCCCGATGCAGGGCTCTATCTCAGGACACTGAGATCATGACCTGAGCCAAAGGCAGATGCTTAACCAATTGAGCCACCCAGGCGCCCCCATATTTTACTTTTCTATTAAAATATTCATGTGAAGAACAATAGAATAAGATCAAGAAACATGTTGGTTAAAAAAAAAAAAAACATGTTGGTGATAGATAATCGTGTGTGTGTGTGTTTGTATATGTGTGCATAATGTAAGCTTTCATAGCAGTTGTGAATTTGAACATACTCATGATCCTGTAGGCTTTGCTTTAATCCAGCTGCATTTGCAAAATACAATGATTTGATTGTGCTCAGTCCCTCCTCCTCAAAAAACTTCCTTTACTTTGGTTTTGGGAATCTGTATTATCCTGGATTTTCTCCTCCTTCACTGTGCACTCCTCCTTTGTTCATTTTTCTTATTTTCCCTACTGCTAAACTGGCACAAAGGACCAGTTCTTGGACCTCATATTTATATTCATTGTCTTATGGCTTTAACTGTTTTTCTTTGCTGGTGGCCTCCAGATTTTTATCTCAGATTTTCTTTCTGAGACCTCATACTCTTATTTTATAACTGGATGTCCAATAAGCAACTAGAATGTAGCTCTAAAACTGTGCACTTGCTCTGCTCCCAAACCTACTTCTCTTATAGTCTTTCTGGTCTTAGATAATGGCTCCTTCTTAATTTCTAGTCAAAGCCATTGAAGTCATCTTTTCTCTTATGCCCCACATCCAGTTTGTCAGCACATCCTATTTAGTACACTTCCAAAATTTGTCCAGAACCCAACCCTCCTCTTTTTGTGGGATTGTAGCAGTATCTCTGCTTCCACCCTTGCCTCCTTGTAATCTGTTATCAACATAGGAGCATTGTGATCTTGTTAAAATAAACTAGGTCTTGTCACTTATGCGCGCAGAGCCCTCTGGTGCTTCTCTCACTTTGAAAAAGCCTGGGGTCCTTCAAGTGACTTATAAGACAAGATTTGTGGGGCTCCTGGATGGCTTAGATGGTTAAGCCTCTGCCTTTGGCTCAGGTAATGATCCCAGGGTCCTGGGATTGAGCCCCGCATCATTCTCCTGGCTCAGCAGGGAGCCTGCTTCTTCCTCTCCTTCTGCTGTTCCCCCTCTTTGTGCTCTCTTGCTCTCTCTGTCAAATAAATAAATAAAATCTTTAAAAAACAAAACAAAACGTGACAAGATTTGCGTATCCCCTAATCCGAAGCATTCTTTCTTTGATCTCATGATCTACTACTCACCCTTTTCACTGTTGCTGCAGCAACACCAAGTTCCCTGGAAACACCGGATTCATGCTCTTGACAGAAGATTTTTCTCTACTTGCTATTCCTTCTTAGTAGAATATTCTTTTTCCCTGGATAGTTTCAACTTGTTTTTTCCCTCAGGTCTTTAACTGAATGTCATCATCTGAATACGCCTTCCCTGGCCACTCTGTTTAAAAATTCAGCCCTTGGGGTGCCCGGTGACTCAGTTGGTTAAGCGTCCAACTCTTGATGTCAGCTCAGGTCATGATCTCAGTGTTGTGAGACTGAGCCTCATGTCAGGCAGGGTCCTGCTCAGCAGGGAGCCTGCTTGAGATCTCTCCCTGTCCTCCTCCTCCCACCCCTTTACTCACTCCCTCTCTAAAAATGAATAAATCTTTAAAAATGCAGCCCTCGGGATGCCTGGGTGGCTCAGTTGGTTAAGTGGCTGCCTTCGGCTCAGGTCATGATCCCAGCGTCCTGGGATCGAGTCCCACATCAGGCTCCTTGCTAGGCAGGGAGCCTGCTTCTCCCTCTGCCTCTGCCTGCCACTCTGTCTGCCTGTGCTTGCTCTCTCGCTCTCTCTCTCTCTCTGACAAATAATTTTTTTTAAAAATGCAGCCCTCTTTGTATATACAAAGGTTGTATATAAAATATAGATATATATTTGTATATCTTATATATAATATACAAATTATATTTATACTTTTATATATTTTTATATATTATAAATGTATAATATTACAAATATAATATATTTATATAAATATATAATACAATATATATTATATATATATTGTATTATATATTTATATAATATTATATAAATATATTTGTATATAAAAAGGTTGTAATACAACCTTCTACTCTCTCCCCCTTCCTCTCCCTTTCCCTGCTTTATTTCACCCCATAACACTTACTGTCACCCAATTATCATGTGTATTTAGCTTTTTTATCTGCTACTCCTGCAAGGACAGTAATTTTTATGTTTGTTTATTTGACGACTAGAACATGCATGGCACACACACAGTATATGTTTAGTAAATAGAAGTTGAATGAATTGAATGCTCAATTTATAGAAACTGAAATGGATATACATATATATTTATATTTGATTTTACATAGTTTATATTTTTAGAAATTAGTTATTTTAGCCTTTGGAAAAAGAATTTTAATAATTTGGTCAGTAGAATTCCTTTTTACAATTGCTTGCAAATCTTTACTTTAGACAAGCAGCCTGAGTACAAAGGTCATGGTGCTGCCATAACTCCTGATCATCACGGACTTCTCCTTCATGTGTCACCTCCTTTGTAATCTGGGGTAATGTGACACGCAGAGAATGGATAAATAAAAATACACCGTAAAGTGTAGTTGATGTGTTGGGAGATGAGGAAAACCCTGGGGTAACTTGTTTGAATAGCACAAACCATGTGTGGTGCAGGATCATTTACTCCATAGTTGATTGTGACAAACTGAGAAAGGAGTGAAGCAGATTATCTCTTAACAGTGTTTTAAGTCTTCCTTCTCTTCAGCCTCATTAATACCATATAGTCCTGTGAAAGTTTTTATCAGCAAGTTTTACCTTTATAAATTTGGCATAGAATACCAACTCAGTAACATTTATTATCAGATATTTTAAGAAATGATGAATTTTTTCCTACTAAAGGTGATCTTACAAGAAAAGAAAAAAGCTCTGAACAGAATTTAAGAAGTATGATGTGGAAATTGCCAACACTTTCTTGTAAACTAAAATACTCTAATGTGCATTTATTAATAAAGGTTAAATATGAGTGCCTGGCAGAGGAAATTAAAATAGGAGACTATTACCTGAGATTACTATTGGAGGAAGATGAGAATGAAGAAAGTGGATCAATTAAGAGATCGTAAGCTACTCTTCATAAATTGTTATATTTGATTTCATTGTTAGTTTCATGGCTGATTCCATTGTGAACTTTCTCTAAAAAAAATCTAGGTATGAATTTTTCAACGAGCTCTATCATCGTTTCCTGCTCACCCCAAAAGTAAACATGAAGTGTTTATGTTTACAAGCTCTTGCTATTGTCTATGGCAGATGTCATGAAGAAATAGGACCTTTTACAGATACCAGATATATCATCGGAATGTTAGAGAGGGTAAGAATATCATTTAAGGAAACTGCTACTTGATAGTGCATTTTGGGTAAACTTGTTAAATTTTCAACTGAATATAAATTCTGTTTGATTACATTGTTAACATAACTTTCTGTATGAGTTTTGTGTAGTTTACATTATACTTAATTAAATATAAATTAGATGAATAGAAAATGACTAATGGGTTAGTGTTTGTACATGTCAGTTTATTTTTTTCAGTTGCTGCTTTTGAACTTGAGTGACTTATTTGCCAATCTTTAAGTATGGATGAGTTGGACTGGTGTATAAAAGAAATAGTGACTGTTGGGTTTGTGTATACACTTGGTTTTCCAATTCAGAAGAATCTTAAATTAGGCTAGCACACTAAATTTTTTAAAAAATATTTTATTTATTTGAGAGAGAATGAGTGGTGGGGAGTGGCAGAAGGAGAGCGAGAAGCAGACTCCCTGCCAAGCAAGGAGCGTGATGGTGGACTCGATCTTGGGACTCTGGGATCATGACCTGAGCCAAAGGCAGACACTTAACCAGCCGAGCCACTCAGGCACTGGCTAGCATACTGAATTTCAAAGTGTGAAGATTATAAAAGTTTTTAGAACTATAATGATAGCCAAAAAAGGGGAACCTTGAGTTAGTACATTTTAGAAAGTTTGTCCTTTAACACTTGAGGTTGGCTGGGGGAAAGAACATAGTGACTCATTTATCTATCCTGCAACTCAGATATGAGTATAACCTACTTGTTGCTGTATATACACTTTGTTCTTTCATCTGTGCTTATATTCCTGTTATATTTAACATTTTGAATTTCAGTGAACTGCCTAGAACCATTTCACCAATTTTTAAATGGCCATCAGTGCTTATTATAATTACTTTAACTGTCAATCATACTTTGTATATTAGAAAACTGATTCTGGATAAGATCATAAAAGCATACCTAGGAAATAACATAACCAGATGAAAATTTTTATTGTTTGCTGTTAGAGCAGATTGTACTATTGAATTCTAATTCACTGTTAACTCCAGCAAACCCGAGTACTTGTAGCATAGCCTTTGTATTTTTTAGGCAGATACATTTTTCCTTCTTGTTTGTGTTCATCATGATGTGATTTATGTGAAATATCATTAATCATTCTTTAGAATATTTCCTTAATTGAGAAGTGTCATCTGGGGTAATTTGTCTCAATTTTCATATATTAAAGTATATATTTGTATATGTATACACTACATATTAAAGTAATCTGTTTTTGACTTTTAAAATATATGCCTTTCTAAGGAAATTAGATAAGTTGTATAAAATTTCAGGGAATGTAAGACATTGAGGAATTAAAGAATAATGAATAGTCTTCTCTCATGTTCTTGATGTTTAAAAGATGACTTTATTTCTTATTGACTGTTGTTTGTCTGATGATGACAATAACTTAATTTGTGTTTCTGTTCACTTCTGACTAAATTCTCATTTATTTCAATAGTGCACAGATAAACTTGAACGAGATCGGTTGATCCTCTTCCTTAACAAGTTGATCCTTAATAAGGTACAGTATTTTTGCTTAAGTGTACAGTTATTTGGAAATAAATCACATGAATATATAACAAAAAGATAAATTATTACAGTTTGAGCTAATTATCCAGACATGATTCTTTTCTCATCTTCTCCTTTTAGATCAGAAATCTCTTTGTGCTATCAACTTCTGGAGTGAAAATTTTTTGCCAAATACTCTTCGTACATTCTGTCCTACTGTTACAGATACTGAGTAAATTAATGATAATAAAATTCTGAATGAAGAATAATGAGAGAGGAAATCCAATAACTGATTTTTCTTTAGGGACTCTTTAGGATTGGACTTGAAGTAAAATAAATGTTTGACATAAAATGGAAGGTTTCTTATTTATTCAGTGTACATTTTGATGATAAAGTAATTTTGAAGACAAGCTGCAGAGGCACTTTAGCTCTTAACATTTTTTTTTAAGACTTTATTTATTTATTTATTTATTTGTCAGAGAAAGAGCAAGCACATGCGCACAAGTAGGCAGTGTGGCAGGCAGAGGTGGAGAGAGAAGCAGGCTCTCTGCCGAACAAGGAGCCCGATTCGGGACTCGATCCCAGGACCCTGGGATTATGACCTGAGCCGAAAGCAGTGGCTTAACCGACTGAGCCACCCAGGCGTCCCCACATTTTCTTTTTTAAGACATTTTTCATAGGATTGGGGCTCTTGGGTGGCTCAGTTAGTTAAGCGTCTGACTCCTTTATTCCCCCAAGATTTCATTTATTTATTTGATAGGGATTGATAGTGAGAGAAGGAACATAAGTATGAGGGAGCTGAGAGAGAGAGAAGCTGGCTCCATGTTGAGCAGGGAGCCTGATGTGGGGCTGGATCCCAGGACACTGGGATCATGACCTGAGCTGAAGGCAGGTGCTAAATGACTGAGCCACCCAGGTGCCCCTAAGCTTCTGAAATCTTAGTTTCAGATCAGATCTTGATCTTAGGGTGGTGAGATTGAGCCCCACTGTGTGGAGTCTGCTTGGAATTCTCTCCCCCTCTTCTGCCCCTCTCACATGTCATATATTAAAGATAAATAAATCTTTTTTTTTTTTTTAAGGAAATTTTTTTTTTTTTTAAGGAAAATTTCATTTGTTTTTAAGATTTTATTTATTTATTTGAGAGAGAGTTCAAGCAGTGGGGGAGGGCAGAGAGAGAGGGACAAGTCGATTCCCTGCTGAGTGCAGAGCCTGATATGGGGCTGGATCCCAGGATCTTGAGATCATGACCTGAGCCGAAGGCACTTAATTGACTGAGCCACCCAGGCACTAAATCTTAAAAAAAAAAAAAAGAACATTTTAATAGGTTAATATGGGTTTCTAACAAGAATTCATAGTTGTAAATGTAGCATTAACTCACAACTATATGATGTTGCAGTGAAATCTGAGCAAGTCTTTTACTTCTAAAATTTATGATATTCTCACTTGCTTAGTTTTATTCTCACTTTTAGAAAATAATGCACATTTTAAAATGAAGTATAATTAATAAATTTTATGAAAATTTAAATTATAATCTCTTCCGAACTTCTAAGAAATTGCCAGTTTTTATCTTAAGTTTATAAAAACTGGAACATTAGGTTTTTCAATATACCAGATTTTATTTCTGATTATATGATAATCTGGTTATAAACCAAAAAAATCTAGGAAAATGCAGGATAATTCGAGAACCAGAGAATTTATCGTGGGTGTTACTCCTGCCAGGCTTTGTTTATTTTTATTTTGATTTGCTCAGAATATGTTTAAGTAAAAATTCTTTATGCTGTCTCTTTGCTTTGGCCTTTTCACATTTATCTAAATTTATGTTTGTTGAACACAAAATCCTGAAAACACTTAAGTAATATCAGTTGTATGTCAGCTTTTCCAAAGAGATCCTAAATGTTTTCTTCTTTGAGAGTCTTTTTGTAATAGTACCTTTTGGAAAGATAAATTTTCAGTTAGGTAAAAGTGTTTTTGCCTTCCAGAGAAATGTTAAGGATCTCATGGATTCAAATGGAATTAGAATCCTTGTGGACTTGCTTACCCTGGCACATCTCCATGTGAGCCGAGCTACAGTACCACTGCAAGTATGTATGCTTATCTAGATTTCAGAAAAAGCATCCTAAAAATTGACATGAAAACATGTCAGTATATGTGGCCCTGAATGTGGCCAGTAAAAGTTAAAATAACCATAAGAACAATCTCAAATGGACAGTTGTTGATCCAGTTTTATTTTTCTAGTATCTCTTTGGTCTTTTAAAGTAACTGTATTTCTAATGTGGCTTATTTTGAGGCAATGCAATCTGTAAGATTTAAACTGAATTTGTCAGTTATGTAATTAGAACTTAGAGCATTGACAGCCACTGAGAATATATTTTGCCTTTAGAAATCTGGAGGCCTTATTGAAACCAGACAATAAGAGGATAGAGCTCCAGGTCTCTACTGAAAGCTAACTTTCAATACTTAACTAGTAGAAGAGATCCATACCTAGTTTACTGGTGATTATTTTGGTGTTATGTTTTGGTTTTGTTTAATCTCCTGGTTCGAGGAGATGTTCCATTTTAGTTTTTGGCTGAATTATGTACAAAAGTGCTATTTGAATATTTAGAATATGGTATTTTCTATTATCAGGTATAAATAATAGTAATTGTAATGCTTCTGTAACATGATAGTATACCCGGTACTATTCTGGAATACATGATATATTAACTCTTTAAATTCCCTGGTGGCCCTCCCATTTTATAGAAGAGAAAACTGCAGGACAGAGAAGCCAAGTGTATTACCCAGGACCAACCATTAAGGAACAGAGCCAGAGTTAGAACCCAGATTCTAAGCACTTAACCACTTTGCTGTGCCTCTCTATATGAATCTAATCATAAGTAGTAATTATGAGGGTAGCTAAAAACCTGTTTTAATAAAATGTACTAACTACATAAACATTTTATCTTTGGTTCTCATAAACATTGATATATAAAATTATAAGAATTACTGTAGTGAGGGTAGTAGATTGAAAGTGTTTAAAAGCATTAAAAACCTTCCTTTTAGTATTTTAACTCTTCGATCACAGATGATTATTGAAATTTTTAGTTGGAGTTTTCTTCCCTCAAAAGAACTTTAATGTTTTCAGCATTGTGGTTTAAAGTTAATGTTATATTTATTTATATATCTATTTATAATATTCTAATATTCTTTGCTACTAAAATTTTACTGGCCTGAGAATTTATTAATGACCATAAGGAATGCAGATGTCTTTGAATTTAGTTTAGATTCCCAAGTGAATTTAGGAAACCATTTATTTCAAATGCCTCTTAGTAGGGAAATAGCTTTTTTGGACTGCTCGGTTGGACATCTGATACTTTAATCTTAAGATAAGGTCACCTGAAATTTAGGTGATTTTTCAAGGGCGTATAAACCCAGAAAGTTAGTACTGTGTTACTTTTTTGTGATATCTGCCCCCTTAGATTTCTGGCTTTAAAAATAACTACATCTTTTTAAAACTTAGAGCAATGTAATCGAAGCTGCTCCAGATATGAAAAGAGAGAGTGAAAAGGAGTGGTACTTTGGCAACGCAGACAAAGAAAGGAGTGGCCCATATGGATTTCATGAGGTTGGTGTTTTAGAGGAACTTTCTGTGATGGTCTTTGTTCTTCTTAGGCCCTCCTGCTTAGCACACATAGCAAGAGATGTTGTGTATTTTTTTTTTTTAAGATTTTATTTATTTATTTGTCAGAGAGGGAGAGAGAGCGAGCGAGCACAGGCAGACAGAGTGGCAGGCAGAGGCAGAGGGAGAAGCAGGCTCCCTGCCGAGCAAGAAGCCCGATGTGGGACTCGATCCCAGGACGCCGGGATCATGACCTGAGCCGAAGGCAGCCGCTCAACCAACTGAGCCACCCAGGCGTCCCGAGATGTTGTGTATTTTTAAATTATGATTTGAAGTACTATCATCAGCTCCAGGGGCTCTGCCATGCAATTTTTACATGAAGGATTAACTGGCCTGCCGTTATAAAGAACCACACATGCAGACACAGACACAGTCCTGTCTTCAAACCTTGTTGTTTACAGGCTGTTGTTATAGGGGTAGCACTTAGATTTTTAATGAATTTTTAAGTAATAATAGCAATTGCTACATTAATAATTATAAGATATTATATTATAAATATTAAGGCTTTTCAAACTATAATGCTTCTATATGGAATGAATACGTAAAAAAAATTTTTTTTTTTAAGATTTTATTTATTTATTTGACAGACAGAGATTACAAGTAGGCAAGAGAGGCAGGCAGGGAGAGAGAGGAGGAAGCAGGCTCTCCGCGGAGCAGAGAGCCCGATGTGGGGCTCGATCCCAGGACCCTGGGATCATGACCTGAGCTGAAAGCAGAGGCTTTAACCCACTGAGCCACCCAGGCGCCCTGAATAGGAAATTTTAATATGCAGTCTGAAATTCATTGAAAATTTCCAGTGCAATCCAGGGACAATTTCCATCTTAACATCTGCTGATATTTGATCTTGCCCTCCCAGGCTCAGTTGGAATTTAGCTGAAGATAGTTTTATAGAAGACCAAGCCTTCTGCTTGTATATATCTTGGTCATTTTACACTCAGCCTACTGTTTTCATTCTTTCCAGTGTTCTTTATGCTCTGCAGGTTGGCAAACTCAATGGTTATTTTCTTATATTATAACCTATTTCAGGTTCCTGAAGACTTGTCAACAAAAGTTTGTTACTTTTTTTTTTTTTTTTTGATAGTGGAATTTGGATGTTTATTACCGTCATTCATGTATTTACTACAAAATAGAAAACCTTAGCAAACCTCATTTTGCTTCGTTTGTGTTGGTAGTAATGGTTCCTTCCATTGATTTAGATGCAAGAATTGTGGACCAAAGGAATGTTAAATGCAAAAACCAGATGCTGGGCTCAAGGCATGGATGGATGGCGACCACTTCAGGCAATACCTCAGCTTAAATGGTGTCTGTTAGCCAGTGGACAGGCTGTGCTAAATGAAACTGACCTTGCTACCCTTATACTGAACATGTTGATCACAATGTGTGGATATTTTCCAAGCAGGTAAGATGTAATTGAACATTTCCGTGGTTAACAGGGACTCTGAAATATCTTGTTCTCTCCATTTGTATGGGAGCTTCCTCAGTAGCAACATGGGATAACCCTGGTGATTTAGAGCAAAGATATTCCATTTGTGACCTTGAGGGAATGCTGCTTTGAGTTTTGGAGCTTTTGAAACACACAAAGAAATTATTTGCAAAATATATTGAAAAAGTAACTAAAAAGTGGCTTTCTCTGGGAGACTTCAAATAATGTTACCAAATTGAGGCTTACTAGCTGCATTCTAGCAACAGTAACAGTTGTCACATTCCTGTGAATCAAATATGAACATTTGAAATAAACATACTGCAGTCTACTGCAGTCTAATGGTGAGTGCCACCGGCTCTTTGTCAGGTTAGCCACTCCTAGTATAGAACTTGAGTCTAAGCCCACATCTTGGCCCCTATCTTGTCCCATTTGACAAGTGAAGGTGAGAATGTGTTATTCAATAATAATTATAACTTTTGCATGGAACTTTTGATATTTATAGAATATTTGCATATGTATCATTTTGTTTATTACTCTACTAGAGACATTTTGTGATGGAAGTTACTGAGAAACTATCAGTTTCATAACACTTAAGGCTTTTTTGGTTCCAGTTATCTTTAAATTCAGTTCAGACTCAGAAGCATACAGTTAGCATTTAGAAGGAAGGTAACATTAAAATTAAAGCTATATGTGGAAAATACTGAGAGTAGTTAAAGTTTAAATTTATGTGACAAAGTTTGATATGCCCTTTTGGGGGGAAATATCCTCTGACAGTGTGTTGGACAACACCAAGTTTAATCAATTAAATAATAAATAAGAGTCTTTGGCTCTTCTAGGGCACTGTTTTTCAAGGAAATCTTATGGAAGGAAATGAAGTCATATTAAACAGCCAAATAGATTTAAACCAAAATACCTAATCATGTTCCCAGCTGTATGAGAGCTTAGTCTTCATTAACAAAAAAGTAAGGTAACATGCTTCATGCCTAGTAGAATGTCATATCCTCTGCACATACAAATTTTAATAAATATATTAAATGTTGACCTTAGAAAATATTTTCTAGGGATCAAGATAATGCCATCATTCGCCCTTTACCCAGAGTAAAAAGACTGCTGTCAGACAGTGCTTGCCTTCCCCATATTATTCAGGTGAGTTACCTTTCTGTTACCAAATTAGGAACAGTATTTTAAGAATCATTCTCCCTTATTCAATTTTGGCATGAGCCCTAGTTTTTGTTCTATTGTAGTGTATTCCATTTATAAAAAACCTTAACCCTGATTTACATTTATTTCACTTAGTCCTAATTGAGTTGATATTCTGAATACACTATGGAAGATTGTCTATCCAAGAACCTAAACATAGGAAGCTTCCAGACTCCAGAATTACTCTCAGAAGGTTTTATTTATTATGCATTCTTCAAATCATACCCCTGAAGTTAGGACTCCTGGGAAGCACACCAGTAGGCTACAGAAGTGGACATGTGGTCCGCTGTGTTCCAAGAAATAATCATAGCAGTCTTGCCAGCTTGCCTCAGAGTTTTACTCTTTTCAGTTAAATGTTTTTATGGATAGCAACCAGTCCAACGCATTGAGTTGGAATTACATAGGATATACTAAAGTATTTTTCTCCTTTTTTCCCCTTATTATTCCCCTTTTTAGAATTATGTTATTCAGGGGGCACCTGGGTGGCTCAGTGGGTTAAGCCTCTGCCTTCCGCTCAGGTCATGATCCCAGGGTCTTGGGATCGAGCCCCACATAGGGCTCTCTGCTCGGCAGGGAGCCTGCTTCCTCCTCTCTCTCTGCCTGCCTCTCTGCTTACTTGTGATCTCTCTCTCTCTGTCAAATAAATAAAATCTTTAAAAAAAAAAAAAGAATTATGTTATTCAGATTCACATTAAATCCAAATAAGTCAGTTCTCAGAGATTTTAGGTCAGTGTTCCCCTCCTATCTGTTAAATATCCTGTCATTAAATCTCTTTATTTATTTTAAAAGATTTTATTTATTTGAGAGAGAGAGCACGAGCAGGGGGAGAGGCAGAGAGCAGGGAGCCCAATGTGGGACTTGATCCCAGGACTCTGAGATCATGACCTGAGCTGAAGGTAGATGCTTAACTGACTGAGCCACCCAGGCACCCCTAAATCTCGTTTTTTTGTATTAACCACACATGATGTGACTTTGAAGTATATGGCAGTAACTTCTGCTGTTTGTATACATCAATCGTACATTGGTGTGAGAAGGGAGAGAATATACTTAGTTTGTATATTTTTACATTCATAGATATGCAAGTACCTGTGTAAGTTACTGATAATGAAAACTGTCCTCTGAAATATGACAGTGACAGTGCCCTATTCAACTCCCCCCCCCACCCCACCCCTGCAGCTTCTGTTATTTAAGTGTATCAACATTTCAAAATTTATATGCTTTTCTGTTGTGGACCTTTTTGTTTCACTGCTTAAATGAAAGAGTGCTATAATTACTGTTCCTTGGAACCACCCACCCACTCCGGTCTGTAGCATTATACGGCTGTGTGTGTGGGGTGGTACAAGAGAAGGATTTGTTTTCTATTCTGGACATATAGGTAAAGGCCTGCCTCTCCCAAGTATTTTCTCAAGACTTAGGAAGCTGGAAAGAAAGAGGTAAATGCAAATACTGTTGAATTTCAGGCCAGGAAAGAATGACTAAAAAAACTTTCTAAGAGATATAGTTGGGGTAACATGAAGCTTTGGAGGGAAAGAGTCCATCTTTAAAAAAATTTTTTTTATTTTTAAAGAGTTTATTTATTTGTATGAGAGAGAGAGCAAGTCTAAGTAGGGGAAGTAGCAGGCAGAGGGAAAACTTGTTTCCCTGAGCAGGGAGCCTTATGTGGGGCTCAGTCCCAGGACTCTGGGATCATGACCTGAGCTGAAGGCAGAGGCTTAACCCACTGAGCCACCTAGGTGCCCAGCCTATCTGTTCTTAATAGTATATACTGCCTGAATCTTTTATGCTGAGTTCAAAAAATGTTTTTTAGAAGCTCTTTTTGTTTTTCCTCAATTTCCCACATTCCTGGGAGATTGTAATCTTGCTAAATACAGGCAGCTATAGTAGTTTTTAGGAACATGCTATTTACATTGGTTGGTACAAATTTCTGTACTTCATTTGACTTTAAGAGCAATCACTGGCTTGACCTTTTTGGTAACATCTTCAGAATTTTTAAAGGTTTTATTTATTTATTTGCCAGAGAGAGAGAGAGCGAGCACAGGCAGGCAGAGCGGCAGGCAGAGGCAGAGGGAGAAGCAGGCTCCCTGTCGAGCAAGGAGCCCGATGTGGGACTCGATCCCAGGACGCTGGGATCATGGCCTGAGCCGAAGGCAGCTGCTTAACCAACTGAGCCACCCAGGCATCCCCCATCTTCAGAATTTTTAGAGAGTGTCTGAGTGAATGTCCTAGGTTTTCTGGTATAGTCAGTTTCAAATGTTCTGAGTTTGTGCCTCCTAATTCCCGTATTTTTGTTAAAGTGATATCAAGTCTTGAACTACAACTGCTATTAAACTAGGGAAAATCCTGTGCTACTGTATCTCAGTTTTTCCTTTATAAAATACAGCATAGTACTAAACACTCAATCTAAATAACTCATTGAAAAGGTAAAGACACCAAAACAGAGAAATCCAAATTATTTACTTAAAGTCATATAGCAATTCAGTCTTAGCACAGAGTCTACAACTTTGACCTCCTAATATGAACCAGAATTTACTCGTTATTGCAATTTTTTTTACTGGTAGAATTTGACCCAATGTTGGGGATTCTTGTGAAGTGTTTATAGAACATTGAGATGCTACCTATATTAAGGTAAAACTTACCAATGTCTTTATCAAATGTTTATTCATAGCAACTCTGTATGATTTTTTAATAGCCCGGATTCATTACGGTGGTCCCAGGTACTCTCTTTAGTACTCTTAGCTCAAATTTCTAGAGACCTCCTCTCTTGGTACTTTCTGGCAGTAGAAGTACTACTGGTATTCGGTTACCTGTTTGCCCTCTACCTGCACTTGGACATCTATTTTTCAGTGCTGTTAGTGTGCACTGATAGTTCTCTGCTCCTTGAGTTCTCAGGTAGTCTTCAGGGAACGCTTCATGTTCTGAAACTAACCCAAAGCATAGTTACTTTTCCTTTTTATTTTGTCATTAGAAAAGAAGTCCACTCTGAAAGAATCCTGCATAAGAAACAGTTTTATCTGTAATGATAACATAGCTTCCAGTGTCCTTGGGCCTTTTCTGAATAAGTTTTAATCAGTTCTCAATGTTTTACTGTCTGTGCATTAAGTATTGTAAAATGAAGTAATTTTCAAATCTATTGAGTCTGGTAGACAAACAGAGTTACTAAATCCCACAGTTCTTATTTTATAATTCACACAAAGGAAACTATAACTTCAGCACATGAAATATATACACCTAAAGTAAATGATGTTATTGCAAGTTTTTTTTAATAATCCAGTAACCAACACAATCTATTTTTTTAGCTCCTGCTGACCTTTGACCCTATCCTTGTTGAGAAGGTTGCGATTTTGTTACACCATATCATGCAAGATAACCCACAGTTACCTCGTCTTTATCTTAGTGGAGTATTTTTCTTTATCATGATGTATACAGGTTCCAATGTGCTTCCTATTGCTCGGTAAGAACTTTAAAGGTAATCTTAAAGTTATTATTTGAAATGTGGAGGGATAGATTTTTTTTAATTGATTATTTTTGTGAGTACATCATTGCTTTTGTTAAGTTTTTCATTATAAAAGCTGTTTAACTATATGTCTGAAAATTTGGCAGTTAGAGTGGGTTAAAAAAAAGCTCAGAATTACGCCACTTTACCACATCTAACTGAAGAATTTGTCACCATCTTTTATAATACATACAATTCTAATAATATGTGTTTAATATAACTATACTCCTACTATACATACAGTTTTCCATTTTGCTTTTTCTTCAAATTGGGTGATTTTTCATATTATTACATAATCTTACTATGACTATAATTTAAAAATCTTCCTAATTCATTTAATTATTTTCCTTAATTAGAAATTAAACAATTTAGGAATATGTATTTTGTGGCTTTTATTTATCTATAAAAAAATCTGATCTTTAGAAAGCTAAGGTTACTAAATTTAAATCAGTTCCTATGTCTGACAGGTCACTTTTTTCCCCTAGATTTTTGAAGTATACGCATACCAAACAGGCTTTCAAGTCAGAGGAGGTAAGCCAGATTAATCCTCTGAATATATAACTTAACGCAGGATAAGCTGTCTTGGCACTTAAGTTCCCTGAGCTGTGTATGTTTACTAGAATGTAAGCACTTGAGGGCAGGTACTGTTTTACTCATTTTTCACATTCCTTCTGTTACCTTGTACATAGAAAGTCTTAAAGTAATTTTTTTAATAAAAATAAATGTTGCCCATTAGACTTAACATTGAAATTTTAGATGTGCATTATAACTTGACACTGTGACTATAACTTGTTCCCTTTGTGTGAATTTTAGATTACTAATTTTCATAAATACTTGAGTATATTACTGAATCTCATATAATCAGCTAAGATTTAGTTAAGACTTTAATCTTCCTTTTGTTCAGATCACAAGGTGGCAGAAGTACCAAGTTTCTTTTTTGAAGCTACTTAATTTTTCAGGTGCTATCAAGTGTCCTTCCATTTTACTGGGGAAGAAAAATAGGAATCCAAAAAAGATAAGACTCATCCAGATAGATTTTGCAACCTGAAACCTTGTATTTATTGTCAAAACATAACTAAAAGATGTTTCAAATTTTGTTAGGGTTTTCATGGAGCATTGATTTTCAGATCGTGTTGAGAGCATAAGAATAAACCAAAACCAGACCACCGTTGAGGAGACTAATCAAGAAATGTTTATGCCACTTTAACAGTGGACACTAGTTCTAGAGAACCCAGTAAAGCCCTGGAAATAATCTATCTAATGATATTAAAGAGATGGCCATGGCAATGTAATTTC
The DNA here is from genome assembly GCA_004024625.1 of Mellivora capensis. Classification (NCBI taxonomy): domain Eukaryota; kingdom Metazoa; phylum Chordata; class Mammalia; order Carnivora; family Mustelidae; genus Mellivora; species Mellivora capensis. The sequence goes on from PISX010001507.1 coordinate 103,301, forward strand.
CACAGTTTTATACAAATAGAAAATGAGAATATTAAGAAAGTTTTTTTAAAAATTTCTTCTAATGCTACCACCGTACTGTACCATTAGGCATTCTTGAGCGTTCTTTTTTCCCTTTTTTTTCTGTGCAGTTAATGCGTATGTAATCTTTTTCCCAAATTTTTATAACATGAGAAATGATACATTATTTCACCTAACAATATTTTGAATAATTAGAGCAAAACTGTGTTTGTGACAAAACTCTGGGTGCAGGAATTACCAAATAATAGTAGTCTAAAGAACAAAGCAAGCATTTCTTCATCCTAAAATTTAACAGATAATGAATTTATGACTTTTATTAGCAAAAAGCCTGGAAGTAATCATCATCTAATTTGTCCTGGCACTAGGTGGTAAAACTATGTCTGGGTTTTTTCTTTGTCTTTGTCAGATCCTAGAGAAATAAAACATTCTCAATTTGCCTAGAAGGAGAAAAGAAAATTATTTCTAGTCCTTAGGATTTTATTTCTATCAGGTAAAGAAATTGGTTTTAAAATTTAGTATGATAAAATATGGTCATTATCCTGATTACATTTGGCCAGCCAGAGAATATGAAGTCCTTAAAATAGTTAATTATAATTACTTTGAGTAGATAGTCTCCATCTAAATAGCCATACTTCATGAGGACAGACTTTTTAAGATGTTGATTTTCTGGACTTACTTGTTTTTGAAAACAGAAGCAGGTACAGGTGAAAATTGGAACCAGCAGCATAACACAGAATTGATGTAAATCATTAGTGGGATCTTCTTGTGTTTTCCATTCCTGTTACACATGGTTCAAAGCAGTTGTCCTAAGTAATGTCAGCAGCACCTGACACCTGACTGCTGGAGGCCCAGCAAGTGTTAATTCTGTCTTGGGACCTCATGCTAAAGCCAGTTAATACCAGACATCTTCCCCTTCACATTTTGCCATGTTTTCATCTTAATTTCCAAAGCATAAAAGCAGTTTGTTCCAGTTGTTTTCTTAAAACGTTCTCTAACCCTAATTCATTTATTAGAAAATTGAAAGATAACTTTAGTGTTTCTATGTCTTGTTTTGTTTTAAAGACAAAAGGACAAGATATTTTTCAGAGAAGTATACTTGGGCACATCCTTCCAGAAGCAATGGTTTGTTACTTAGAAAATTATGAGCCTGAAAAGTTTTCTGAGATTTTTCTGGGAGAATTTGATACTCCAGAAGCAATCTGGAGCAGTGAAATGAGGTAAATAGCCCATTGACTGCATTTTATACTCAGAATCTGTGCATCTTGCCATCTGGTTTGACTTCTGTTAAAAGAACTGTTTTCACTAGCTACATAATCTAAGCTACAGTAGTCATTGGTGCCAAATCAGTGACGAGTTTGGTAAGACTGGGCTGTAAGCTTTTTTCTATTCTAACATGATTTGACAAAGTTACTGTTACCTTAATAGGGCTTTATATAAGGGTAGAGCCTGTTAGCCACTGGTGATTCTTAAACCAATTTATAGAACTGGTAGAATTTTAGGCAGTATATATGAGGAATATATGGAGATAAAATCAAGACATGCCTCCTTGGTATTTGGAAATAGAATTGTACTCCACTAATTAAAAACTATGCCTATGTAGAATGGATTGCACCAAAGATAACCCCAAATCATTTTAGAATGAGGCCCCCTAGTCAGCTTATTTTGACCTTATTGTGGAGGTTAGCATTCCTAAAGAATGTCCTTTAAGAGGAAAAGAAAAAGTAGAGGCACAGAAACAGTTGTCAGCATCCAGACAGGCTCTGGAAAAGAGTTTACACTTCGTAGATCAAATGTCAAGGCCACTCAGTCCTCTTAGCTAGATGGCAGTTGATCTTCTGAGTCAGTTATGCACTCCCTCACCTGACTTCACACGCACAGTGCCACTTGCTGTTTATCATTTGGCTTAGGTTGACCCGTGGACTTTGGCATGTGTTAGGCACCAACTTGAATATATTCTGTATGACAGTCCTGTTTTTCACTGGATACAAATGTATAGGAATATGAAAAGTCTTACAACAGTTTTTCTATCTAATATTTTTCTCCTCTGATTGGTTAATATGAGTCCCTGTCTAAAAGATACAGCTGTCTGTGTACTAATCACATCACATTTTTGCTGAACTGAGGGTCAGAGCCCAGATTGTTAAATAAATACCATGTAGTGGGTTTCTTTGGGGTGCTGGGAAACTTAGTCCCCTGGTTATGCCCTCAATGCGTTGTATGAGGTACGCAGATGCCATACCCTTTGACCTTCTAATGACTGATTTTTGAAAGGACTGGGAATATCAGCCTTTTGTTCTATAGTTGTGTTTATAGATAAGTACTACAAATAAGTTTATATCGATTGAGGATTTTTACACAGTAACTTTTAGAATGCCCTCAGTAACATAAACATTTAATTTTAGGCCAATAATTGAATTATTCTAAAGAAGATCCATGTTATTATCATGTGTGATTACCTGTCTTAACCTTTTTTTCCCCCCCACTGAAATAATCCCTCATAATGCTTGGAGATTTTTGTAATTGTAGGCGCCTCATGATAGAGAAGATTGCTGCCCATCTTGCTGATTTCACACCACGTCTTCAGAGTAACACAAGAGCACTTTATCAATATTGTCCCATCCCAGTAATCAACTATCCACAGCTAGAAAACGAACTATTTTGTAATATTTATTACCTCAAACAACTTTGTGATACACTCCGATTTCCTGATTGGCCCATTAAAGATCCAGTAAGTCAGTAGATTATTTTGTGCCTTCTCAAACTGTAAAAATAGCCACTGATCACTTCTTGATATTTCTTCCTCCTCTGATAAGGATTATGGCTTCCTTAAGTGTTCCCCCTTAAGCACTATGCAACTCTGAGTGTAGTTTAATATATTTGGGTAAATCTCAAACTGAAAGATAACTTTTTGAGAAATTATTAAGAACTTTACAATCTTTATCTTTTTGACAAATATAAACATAATTTCACATATATAAACAATCATATACTGTAATGGCTTGGTGGAAACTTGTCTTTATAGTGTACTGAGTAAGCTCACAGATAACTGGAGTTAGGCAGTCTGGGATTGAGTCTCAGTTGGGCCATGAATAGGTCTGTTTAACATTGCTTGATTCCTCTAGGCCTCAGTTATGGTAATAGTACTACTACTACTAATAGCGACTATCTCATGTGGTTGGGCAAATTGAAAACTCATATTAAAAAATAGCGTAATTCCTGGCACACATAGGAGGTACTAAGTGAGACCTGCTGATGTATACAGCACTGCCCTTAGGAGCTCTCCAGCTTGAGCCCCTAGGTATCCACTGGAAGCTTGGGATGAAGCCTGAGTGCCCATGTTGGTTTGTTACTGTAGCAGAGGTTATGCCCTCATCCTTACCAACAACAGATCTCAGAACAGTTCTGTTTATACCAGTAGACACTGCCTCTCTACAGTACTGCGACCAGGTGGAGACAGGTGTCTCTGCCACTTGGTCTGGATTCAGCATGAAGTAATAGAAGAGTATGGGTTTTTTAGTGAGACTTAGGTTTGAATCCAGTTCCATCACTTCTTAAGTGAGAAACATTGAGCTATATAGCTCAGAATCTGAATGGTTTCTGAATGTATTATTGAAATTTTAAAGAATTAAGTCTGCTGCAGTGCTACAGTCTGTAAAGCACCTAGCTTCTTGGCATAGAGACATGCATAAATACTAGCTTGCTTCTTCTGACCTGCTACCCAGGCTCCCTTGTTTTTACTACCCCTTAGATTTGTTTGAATGCCAGCTTACAGGGAATTAAATGAGATCACCTGGAGAAGCATGCCACTATAGACTGCTTTCTTTCTTACTGCAGTGTATCATCTCCTAGTTTCAAATTTTCTGTACTTCCTGAATGTTTAACAATTAAAAATAAAGACCTAAAAATTGGCAGAGAATAAATATTTCACATAAGAGGGTTGTCTGGGTTGCTTAGTCGGTATAGTGTCCAACTCTTGATTTTGGCTCAGGTCATGATCTCAGGGTTGTGGGATCAAGCCCTGCATCAGGCTCTGTGCTAGTCGTGGATCTGGCTTAAGATTCCCTCTCTCCTTCTTCTTCTGCCTCTCCACCCCCTCTAAAAAAATCACATAAGATAAAGAGAGGGATGTAGCCCTATAGCAGATACCTTGCGCTCTGTTTAGCAGTGCCAAGAAGGTGATTTTGATTATTTGTGTTTCAATAATTGTAATAATTGGATAGTTTAGAAATGTCAGTTTAAATATATATATATAGCACAAGAATTCTGTAACTTAAAAATTACATTCAGAAATAGTTTTACTTTAAGAGATACAAATTTTAATCCTCTGTCTTTAAGGTTAAGCTTCTAAAAGATACACTTGATGCCTGGAAGAAGGAAGTAGAAAAAAAGCCACCTACAATGTCAATAGATGATGCTTATGAAGTGCTTAATCTCCCTCAAGGACAGGGGCCGTGAGTTATTTTCAGTATTACAGTAGTAACTTTCTGCCTTGTCTTAGGATATTAATATCAAGGATAAAATTCTTAAACCAACAACTTCTAAATTTTTTTGCTTACTTGATATATACACCTATGGGAATAGCCATATGGGACTGTATCCATGTGATTATCATTTACTGCACATTTATTAGCAGAATTAACACTTCTCTGTCCTTGCTGGTAAGCCTTCACTGTCTATTAATTGAAGTAATGGATGCAAAACACCTGGTGCTATACCTGACACATGGTGGTTACTCAGATACTCACCTCCCCTTTCCTCTTACAGTTTGTGTTATACATGAGAAAGAGACTTGGTAACAATATGTTTAGGTTACTAAGTGACAGATGTGTAAGAATGCAGGTTTACTTCACTAATTTATTAGAGATGATTTTATAGTAGAATAGATAATATTAGAGAAAATGGTTTATAGGACGTTTTCTCAAGTATAGACTGAATTTGTGTATTTTTGGCAAGGCTGATAGTTAAAATTACTTAAAATTACAGAGTTTGAAGTGTCATTTTGAAAAGTTGGTTTGAAAAGAAATAGTTTTTCAAATATGGTTTTGTAATTTGAAGTGATTAATAACTTTCCATAGGGAACATTGAGGTTTTTATCTTTTAGATATAAAGTTAACATATAGAATATTCTTTCTTGACTCTTACTGGATTTAATTTGATACCTAATTTATGATCATATACAATAGAAGTAAGGTTCTTTACAGTTTTGTTTTAATAATGATGTAAAATTTTTTCTTGCACCTTACTCTGTTAAAAAAAATAATTTTGCTGTTTAACAGGCATGATGAGAGCAAGATTAGAAAAGCTTACTTCAGACTTGCACAAAAGTACCATCCTGATAAGAATCCAGAAGGGAGGGTATGTACTGCCTTTGGAGTTAGGACTTTTGGATTGACTTTCTTTGGCTCTATTATTATGGCAGATGGACAAAAGATATACTTACTCCCTCTGCTTGTATCTGCCTCTTAATATAATGACCAGTGTATGTTAAATTAACTTTTAGCCCACATGCTCATGGTTTCTGCATGAATGGTCCTCCCTCGGTTTACCAAAAGGACTGCCCTTGTGACTCATAACTTCTAGATATTTTCTCCCATCTGAGAATTAACGCTAATGGACAGTTGTATAAATAATTGAACATCAGGAGTACGGATGAACTTAATTCATTTGTAGGTGATGTTATTGCCATACGAATTGCTCTGGGTAAGTTTTTTTTTTTTCTAATGACACCTGAAAAAGTAGAAAATTTGGATCAGACTTGAAGTTAACAGGTGTCAGCGTTTCCTGATCCTGCCTCTTCCAGCTTCTTACTAAAATATCAAGAAAGATTCATAAAAGATGAAATCATACAGTCTTCTGTAACTAAGACTGGTAGTTTATTGCTAGAAACGGAGTAATTTTCACTGATTTCAAGGTTAATTTTTTTTTTTTTAGAGAGAGTATTCCTAATTGGGAAGACTTGGTATTGAAAAGATAATGCTTTTATATATTTGAGACTTTTTAATCAAAAACCAGGAATTTTTTGAGAAATGTATAGCAATGCAGATTTATCTGGAGAGAAAAAAATCAAAGTAGGAAGAAATTTTTGAAATCAGTGTTAAATTTCTAGACTTAACCAACCGGATGTCAAAATACTCTATATAAAGCTATAATAATAAAACAACATGACCCTGACACAAGAATCAACATGTAGATCAAGGAACATAATACAGTGTTAGAACAGTTTAAGAGAATGGATTTAGGAGTCAGACCTGAGTGTAAGTCTTAGCCCATCACCAATTGGCTTTGTGATCTTAGACAAGTTATTTAACGTTATCTAAAAAATGAGGATATAACTGTATACACCTCATGTGGCTTTTTGGAGGATTTAATGAGATAATGTTTGTAAAGCATATTCAGTACAATGCCTGCTGTAGTACTCATTAAATAGTATCTCTTCTATTATAACTGTCTTTATAATAGCTTAGAAACTGTCTTTAGTGTGTATGAATTCAATGTGGGTATAAACCCAGTGAAGAATTTTTTTAGTAATGGTATTAAGATCAATAAAAAGCTATTTGGGGGCAGGAGAGAGAGAAAATTTCACCTTCCAAGTATACCAGCTAGATTACAATTGGAATGAGTTCCTTAATGTAAAAAAAAATAATAATAATAATAATAACTAAAGAAGTTGCTGGTGAAATACAAACCAGCTGCGTTCTGTTGAAGTTGTGGTTTGAGATGTTCCAAACTAAAAGTTAATTTTCTTTGGTCATATTACAGGATATGTTTGAAAAAGTAAATAAAGCATATGAATTTTTATGTACCAAATCAGCAAAAATAGTAGATGGACCAGATCCAGAGAATATAATTTTAATTCTGAAAACACAGAGCATCCTCTTCAATCGTCATAAGGAAGGTAAGGCATATGTTAATCTCAAATTTTAGTTTACCTTCCATTTAACTCTACCAGGTTACTTGTTTCTATAGCATATTTCAATAGATTTAGAGTTATTATTGCAAAAGAGTCTTAGAATTGCATTTCAGATATAGTAAAAGAGTAGTTTTCTGTCAGAAGGCCCAAAATGTTGTTTGTATTATACTTTCTGCTTCCTGCCTATGTTTTTCAATATTTTACATTTCCAGCAAATTTTCATTTTTCTTTCCTAAAGGACATTTGTGTTCTGTGGAGGTACTTGGGTAGTTTTTTGTGTTTAGTCATTAAGCAGCAAACATTAAATGAGATCTGTAATGGATCTGGAATTTAAGGATCATTTCATGTTGTTCTTAAATCACAAATCACATGTAAAAGACTGTGCCTGTTATAACTTTAAAAGCTTCTAAAGGCTGGTCTGGTCTTTCAAACGCAACAGAAACTTTTCACATGATCATATGCTTCTCTCATACTTCTTATTTCCTGTGGTAGCTCTCAAAACTTTCTGATCCTGGGGCCCCAGGTGACTCAGTTAAGTGTCTGCCTTTGACTCAGGTCATGATCCCAGAGCCCTGGGATCAAGCCCTGCACGGGGCTCCCTGCCCAGTGGGGAACCTGCTTCTCCTTCTCCCTCTGCCACTGCCCTTGCTCATGCTCTCTGTCTGTCTCTATCAGTCAAATAAATAAAAAAATCTTAAAAAAAAAAACCCTCTCTGATCCTGTGGGACAGTTTGAAAAACACTGTTGTAGAAGAAATAGGTATGATTTCAGCACACAGGGTTATTCGGAATTTTTGGCATGTTTGCAGGGTCATTTGCAATAACAATAGCGCCTACAAAGCCAGGAGTATGTTGTAAACTTTAAAGGCTTTGTTAGAGATGGGAAGTTAGGTTCAAGACAGCAGGTATCCTTTGGCTTGGGAACTGAATGGCTTGAAGTGCCTGTGTGGGAGACCCATTTGCTCTGTAGGATGATGTTAGGAGAGAAGGAAGGGAGGACAGTGGGGATTTGACATAAGCAGGACTGTTGGGTAATTGAAGACAAGTGGGCTTGCAGTTTTACTATTGGAGGGAACAGCATGGGGATCTAGCAATTTGAGAGCAGTGATTAATTGATTAACTTTTGCATGAGTTGAACAGAACACATTTAGCTATATCACATTTATCACTTGTTAGGTTCCCCAGTAAAGGGTCAGTGATTAATTGATTAACTTTTGCATGAGTTGAACAGAACACATTTAGCTATATCACATTTACCACTTGTTAGGTTCCCCAGTAAAGGGTCAGTGATTAATTGATTAACTTTTGCATGAGTTGAACAGAACACATTTAGCTATATCACATTTACCACTTGTTAAGGTTCCCCAGTAAAGGGTCTGTGATAAAGGAGCGAGACTGATAGAAAGCGAAGGTCAAGCAAAGCTTTATTTCACACCAAGCATCAAGAATCAAACCGACCGGGCGACCTCTCTCTGTTTCACAGACTAGCTTTTAAGGGCAAAGGCCATGTGGTTGGGCCTGGCCACGCACAGGTGGCCAATGAAATTGTAACACAGAGAAATCTGCACAGTCATGCTAGATCACACATAAGTGACCAATTGAATTACAGTTTACCCTATAGTAGACATTTGAATTAGCCTATCACCTTGGTCAGAATTGGCGCCCAAAAGGTGCCCAAAGGGTGGGGCCCATACTCCTTGGTAACTAGGGAGACAGTATGCATTCCCCCCATCAATCGGATGTCTCCACCTGGCCAGACCCACCCTTGTATTTGGGCTGTTACCTGGGGCTGGTTTCCGAGACTTGTTTTTGAGTAAGTCCCTTGGAGGAAGGGGAGAAGGAGGGCAGGGACAGTTTAAGGGTTAAACAATAAGGTTATTGTTTAACCTGGATGGAAGCCTCTGGCTAAATAGGTCCTTACACCACTAATAAGAATGAGTTTAAAGAAGTCATTTTTCAAACCATTGGTTGTGTCTTAATAGCTAACAGCTATATAAGAGTGGCAGTTGTGGCTCACCATTGGTTTGTTATCAAGGTCATAATGTTTTTTCAGGCTGTGTATCCCACTTACCCAAAGGGGATTTATACCTAATTAATTCTAGTGTGGGATCCTGTGTGGGTCCTACACAGGGGGATTGTCTGTGCTGTCTGTGATCAAGTGAAAAGTTACAAAGATCCCATGGACAACATAGAAAGTAGATTATTTTGTGAAGGATCAAAACCACTACATACTGGGCGCCTGGGTGGCTTAGTGGGTTAAAGCCTCTGCCTTCGGCTCAGGTCATGATCCCAGGGTCCTGGGATCGAGCCCCGCATCGGGCTCTCTGCTCAGCAGGGAGCCTGCTTCCTCCTCTCTCTCTGCCTGCCTCTCTGCCTACTTGTGATCTCAGTCTGTCAAAGAAATAAATAAAATCTTTAAAATAAATAAATAAAATCTTAAAAAAAAAAAACACTACATACTTAAGTTCAGTAAATTTATCAGAAAATAAAACTCTATTTTTGGTGGAAGCACTTTGGAGAAATGCACCAAACAAGTGTGCTAGAAAAAGAAAGACCCAAGAGATTTATACCATTTTAATTTCTTTTTATGAACTAGAATTAGGAGACATTTAAAATGTCAAATGTTTTGTCATTTTCTTTAAGGGAACATAATTAAAAATAGTGTCAGAATTAACTTAAAACCACGTCAGTCAGTTTTTGTTTTGTTTGCCATTTTCCAACACTAACTGTTGATTATTTCAGATTTACAGCCTTATAAATATGCAGGATACCCCATGCTAATTAGGACTATAACAATGGAAACTTCAGATGACCTCCTTTTCTCAAAAGAATCACCACTGTTGCCTGCTGCTACAGAGCTGGCTTTCCATACTGTCAACTGCTCAGCCCTCAACGCTGAAGAGCTCAGAAGGGAGAATGGAATTGAGGTAACGTGGAATGACCTCCGTGCTTCACTTCAAGCTCATTCAGGCACATTGTATGACTTTTGGCAATAGAGAATTCACCAAGTATAAGTACAATTGATATAATTTCTTAATTTTAATTTATTCCAGCAAATAACATACTATAGTCTCCATATTCTAGTGTCAGAATTAAAGTAGAATGGAGCCTTATTTCATAGTATGAATGGGAGAGTATTGGATTCAAGATTGGTAAACTTGCAGCTTACAAACTAGCTTATTGGGAATGTTTAAAAAGAAACTTATGGTAATCCTTTGTTTATTTAACAAATTTTAATTAAGCAAAACACCTTTAAGATTTTTAATATTTTATTCCTACAAGAAAAGGCTTTTCTGACTTCAAGTCCAAATGTAGAATTAATGGCTGATCTTCTCTTTCTCCAGGTGTTACAGGAGGCATTTAGTCGCTGTGTGGCGGTCTTGAATCGTTCTAGTAAACCAAGTGACATGTCAGTACAGGTGAGGCTAACATGTATGGTTCTAAGAAAGTTATACTTGACTAGTAGTAGTTCAGACTTGAACATCCATGAGGATCAATTGGAGGGCTCATGAAAATGTGGTTGGCTAACCTCCACTCGCCCTGCTGCCCACTGTTTCTGATTCAGTGGTTCTGGGGTGGAAGACTGAGAATACGCTTCTCTAACAAATTCCCAAGTGATGCTGATGCTGTTGGTCTCTATATCATGCTTTAAGAAGTACTGCACTAAATTACTTGTGATCTAGTGGGTTAATTTTTTTTTCTTAGAGAATAATATAATGAACCTTTCTATCTCCATCACCCAGTTTCACACATTTGTCATTTTGCCATTCTTGTTTCCTTTATCATCTGCCCCCTTCCCTTACTTTCTTGTTTACCTCTGTCCATCATCCCTAGTACTTTTTTTTCTAGTTGTGTTGAGAAATAATTGGCATACATCATTGTATAAATTTAGGGCATATAGCTTGATGCTTTGATTTACATATATTGTGAAAAGATTACCACAGGTTCAGCTAACATTCATTGTCTTATACAGATTCAGTAATCCACCCCTATCGTAGTTTTTTGTTTTTTTTTTAAGGTTTATTTATTTATTTGACAGAGAAAGCACAAACAGGGGGAGCAGGGAGAGGAAGAAGCACGCTTTCCACTGAGCAGGGAGCCCAATGCAGGGCTTGATCCCAAGACCCTGGGATCATGACCTGAGCAGAAGGCAAGCACTTAACTGACTGAGGCGCCCAGGCGCTCCCCCCACTGCTATAGTGTTTTAATTGGTTTATTTTCTTTCTACTAAGTTTGTAATTGAATGATAGAAAAATCCATCAGGAATTCATTGAGATTATTTTAGAATGCATCTTTTTATGTGATCCTTTTTTTAATGCCAGTGGATTTTAGGATTTAAAACAATCAAGTTCAAGCTTTTTAGTTTCATCCTGTATTTTGGAGTGCAGTATATACATAGAATTGTAATTCTGCAATGTTAATAGGTTGGACAAAAATACCTTAATCCAGAGTTGGCAAACAGTTTTTATAAAGGGCCAAAGAGTAAACATTTCAAACTTTCAGGCTATATATACAGTCTGTTGCATATTTTTGTTGTTTTCTTTGCAGCCCTTTAAAGATGTAAGAATCATTCATTGCTCCCGGCCATGCAAAAATAGGCCACGGTCATTTTGGCCTATGCACTGCATGGCCATTGGCTGCCAACCCTGCATCTGTAGGAAATCATAACCAGGAATATTGGCGATTCAATAGAGATTTTTTTTTTTTAAGATTTTATTTATTTATTTGACAGAGATCACAAAGTAGGCGGGGGTGGGGAGCATGGGGGACGTGGGGGGAGAAGCAGACTCCCCACTGAGCAGAGAGCCTGATCCCGGGCTCAGTTCCAGGACCCTGAGATCATGACCTGAGCCCAAGGCAGAGGCTTAACGCACTGAGCCACCCAGGTGCCCCAGAAATATTCATTTTAATTTTGAAGCATTATATGTACTATTAAAACATTATTCATGAATCTTTGCTGATTTGATTTCTCCTGTCTTAAATAAGGAATGCATATGTAACTCTCTTGTTTTGTTCTGTGCAGGTGTGTGGACATATAAGCAAATGCTATAGCGTGGCCGCTCAGTTTGAAGAATGCCGAGAAAAGATCACAGAAATGCCTGGCATCATCAAGGATCTCTGTCGGGTGCTATATTTTGGCAAGGTACAGCTCATTTTTAATGCTTTCTGGATGCAGTAAGCAATGGGTGTTCTTGTCAAGTAAGTAGCCAGTTCCCAATTTATAAATAAGCTATTTTTCCCAAAATCATTTTTATGTGCATTACTTGGATCTCTAAAATCATTTTTCACAGAGCCCTTGCTGTAAATGGAGGCTTTTGTTCTTACGGTGGTCTATAAGGAATAAAAAAACTAAAGTGATACTTGTATAGCGAAGTGGGTCTCATCTGAACATTTGAAGAGAGGCAGAGAAGAAATGAGAGACTAAATAGATGTAGTGCAAGTAAAGGACCATGTGAAACCTGAAAGTCAGTAACTGCCTGGTGAGAAAGGCTCTGTGGAGCTGAGAATTTAGCACTTCCTTCCAATCCAGTCCTGCTGAGGGCAGCTGGTTGGGGTAGATGGAAGCGGTGACTGGGAAGGAGAAAGAGATTTCTTAGATAACCAGAGAGAATGAGTTGTGTGGAATAGAACAGGATTGGCGTGCTGATCCTGGCCTGAGGTATCTAGAAATAAGGAATCTGATGAAAATCTCTCAACTATATTTACACGATGTCCTTAGAAGTATTTAGTAAGAATACAAACTCTGACATAAGGAATCAAATCCACAGACCTGCGCTGAAGATACTGCTGATACACTTAGGATTCTAGCGTGTGAGTTGCTGTTAATGCCTTATCACTACTTTTAAAAATTAAAGATATGAAAAAAGAAAAAAACTGTATTCCCAAGTCTTTAAACACTAGCTTCAAAGATAATTCTGTGTCTTGTCACAGGGTCACTTTTAATTTTAGGCTTTAAAGGATATTGGATTCAGATTTAAGTTAGAATTGAAAATAGAATAGGAGGTAAACATCTTGCACAGTAAGATAGCTAGCTTGACATAAATTCACAGCCAGTTTCTCTTGGGAGTTTTTTTAAACCCTGTAATTTCATTATTCTTTGTTTGTTTTAAAGATTTCATTTATTTGACAGAGACAGCGAGGGAAGGAACACAAGCAGGGGGAATGGGAGAAGGAGAAGCAGGACTCCCACGGTGCAAGGAGCCTGATGCGGGACCCTGGGATCATGACCTGAGCCGAAGGCAGATGCTTAACAACTGAGCCACCCAAGTGCTGCTAATTTTATTATTCTTATTCTCACAGAGTATTCCTCGGGTTGCTGCTCTTGGGGTAGAATGTGTCAGTTCTTTTGCTGTGGATTTCTGGCTTCAGACACACCTATTTCAGGCTGGGATTTTGTGGCATCTGCTTGGTTATCTGTTTAATTATGACTACACACTAGAAGAGAGTGGCATTCAGAAAAGCGAGGAAACAAACCAGCAGGTAACTTTCACACTGCTCTAATCTTGAATTTGAACCTATACCCTAGGTTAATGCCGAATTAATGCAAAGCAGAGTTCCAGCTATTCAGAGCCCCAGACATAAACTGTTTTCTATATAACTTAAGTTTATTGTTCTTTAAGCCCCAGAACTTTTTATCTTAACCATTTATGCTAGAAGGATACAATGGTGGGAATTTGCAGTAGCATATACAGAATGTAACAGTCTTTTCTTAATTACTTAGAGTGACCTTTATGATTGCAAAATTATGGTTGTGTAACACAGGGAAATATAACAGTAATATTGGGCTGTTGGCTAGCCACCCCTAGATACTTTAGTACTTAACTGATTTTCTTGAATATTTTTTCCTGTCTCTTCTTGTTTAGTCACTGTCATTCATTATTCCTGTCGTTCATGTGTTTCTCTAGCAGGCAAGTCTGCCTGCCTATCCCCTACTCCCCACCCTACCCCAAATGTGCTTCTTCCAGTTATCTACAAGATACTGTATTGGCTATAAATGAGTATACAGATTCTGATCTCCTTTTGTGTAAATGAAAGAGTAAGCTCTAATGCATAAGCTCTTATATCAGTGCTGGGGACTTGCTTTTGCTCCTTAAATGTGTCCCATATAGTTTTGTTTTGTTTTTTTCCATATGGTTTTGATTCCATAAAGGTACCATGTTACTTATGTAATATAACAGATCTACTTCAATGTCTTAATTTTTTTTTATAACAGGAAGTAGCCAACAGCCTTGCTAAACTGAGTGTCCGTGCCCTAAGTCGCCTTGGAGGATATCTGCCTGAAGAACAGGCGACCCCAGAAAATCCAACCATAAGAAAAAGTTTAGCTGGCATGCTGACACCCTATGTTGCTAGAAAACTTGCTGTGGTTAGTGCTACAGAGGTACGTTGCTTCAGAGTAGCCTGGGTTTTGATGAATGTTCCAAGATCATTTAAATAGTAGAATAACACAACAATGTTGATTGCTCTAGGAAACCTAAAAATTGAGAATGATCATGTTTGTTCTTTCATCCAAGAAATTCAGTTTATTGTGGATTGATCCTGATAATATCAGGTCTGCAAGCCTACTCTTTCTGCAGGGGAAAATTAGCTTTATTTTTCGGCTCTGGAGCCCACCATAATTCTTAGCAGCCTTGTGTCACAAGGGGACAGGAAAAGAGAACGAACTTGGAAATGGTATTTCACAATGGGCAGAGAAGTGGGAGTTAGGAGACCCCGAGTCTATTTTTGGCTGTTTCTTTTCTCTGTTTTTCTTTTCTTTCTTTCTTTCTTTTTTTTTTTTCCCCTAAGATTTTTATTTATTTATTCAAGAGAAGAGAGGAGAGACAGAGTATGAGTACCAGGTAGGGAGAAGCGGACTCCCCATTGAGAACAGAGCTTGATGCAGGGACCCCAATCATGACCTGAGCTGAAGATAGACACTTAACTGACTGAGCCACCCGGGCACCCCCATTTTTGGCTGTTTCTTGTCTCTAACATAGACACAGAGTTGAAATCCTAAAAGTTAACACACATACATGCACACATACATGCTTTCATGACAGAAATCAAGCATGACTTTGACAGCTCTACCAACCTCTTTGGCCTCTTCTGTGAGGATCATTGAGAAACAATCTAAGAATGTGGCATTATGGGGCGCCTGGGTGGCTCAGTGGATTAAGCCGCTGCCTTCGGCTCAGGTCATGGTCTCAGGGTCCTGGGATGGAGCCCCGCATCCGCCTCAGCATCCCTGCTGAGCGGAGAACCTGCTTCCTCCTCTCTCTCTCTGCCTGCCTCTCTGCCTAGTTGTGATCTCTCTCTGTCAAATAAATAAATAAAATCTTTTTTTAAAAAAAAGAATGTGGCATTAAAAAATTAAAATTAAATTAAAATTAAAAATCCATTCGTTAGAATACTATGAAGCCCTAAATTGTAAAGGTTTGTTTAAAGACATTAAAAGATGTTTAAAGTATTTTAAGTGAAAAGGCTAAAAATCCCTTTTTTGGTATTAAAAAAGTGTATGGATGGATCTGTACTAATATGGTAACTGTAGTTACTCTTGGATGGAAGAATTGTAGACTATTTGTATGTTTTCTCTTATGATTATACAATACTTTATAAAGGAAGAAGTCCTCAGTGTCCCAAATATAATAAAGTACTCTTAGAATTTATTAAATATTTGTTTTTAATTCCGTCTGACTCTTTTTTTGGTGTAGGCCATTGCTTTTCAGTGTCCTCTGAGTAAGAGGTAAAGAGCTTTAGATGCCACTCTTAATCTTCATACTTTTTCTGAGTTTTGTGTTCACCAGCATGATGTATTTTACTGGGGAGACATTCTTTCCAGAAATACTGCCAGGTTGTTGATAAACTACAGGAGGGGAAAGCATTTCAGAATCTTGGTCGTTCCATCTGGATTTTTCAGAATGCTTATTTTAAACCACAGTTCTCAAAGTTTTATAATTCTTCTAAGACTTTTTTTTTTAAGATTTTATTTATTTGTCAGAGAGCAAGAACATAAGCAGGGGGAGTTGTAGGGAGAGGCAGAAGGAGAAGCAGACTCCCTGCTGAGTAAGGAGCCTGATGTGGGGCTTGATCCCAGGACTCTGGGATCATGATCAGAGCCAAAGGCAGACACTTAACCAACTGAGCCACCCAGGTGTCCTTCCTAAGAATGTATTCTTCAGTCATTTTAGTTAACTAATAGTTAGCCTTTTTAAAACACGTTAGATGGTTTTGTCTAAGACGAAGGTATTAACCCACTAACTTCCTGCTAGCATAGAGCTTTGTAAATGTAAAATGTACAGAAATTTGTATTAAAATATTTGAAGGAGAATTAGATGTCTATTCACTTTTAATTGCAGAGGACCAAATAGACAAAGGGAAAGCACCGTGGATGGCTAAGCAGAAGCTATGCTTTCAGAATTGCTTAATGCAGCCTTGGGTTTGGCCAAGAAAATCGAAAGTGACTCTCTGCCCATAAATTTTGCTTCCCTTCACAGCAGTGTGCTTCAGAAAGATTTAGATTTTGTTTTCACATATGTTTATATAAAGGTAGTATGGAATGATTCTTTCTAAGCCTGTGTTTACTAAGAGTTTATTAAATGTTTCAGCACAAACTATCTCTCATACTTTTCACTGTAGCAGAGCAAACGTTAAGGATGTGAAGTCACACAGACTCTGATTGGAATCCCAGTTTTCCCCACTTAAGGGCTGAGCTGTGTGACATGGGACAAATCATTAGATTGCTCTTAGCTTTGATTTTTCTCAGCTGCAAAATGGATAGTATCAACAAACTTGTTAGAATTATTGAGGCCCATTATACTTAAGGCACTTACTACAGGGCTTGGCATGTCATCAGCAGTTTCAGTAAATGATAACTTGCACTATTTTTTTCTAACTTAAAAAATAGTAATATTCTGTGTCCTAGATTCTGAAGATGCTCAACAGCAACACCGAGAGCCCCTATTTGATATGGAATAATTGTACAAGAGCAGAACTACTTGAGTTTCTTGAATCCCAACAAGAAAACATGATTAAAAAGGTATGTTATTGTTTCATAAACTTCTGGGGTTACAGTCTCAAAAAATATTCTCTGGAAACATAATTCAGTACTGACAAGACAGAAACATCCTGTTTCTCCATTTGGTATTAGTCAGGCCTACAGGTTTCTGCCACCTAATGGGTGGCCCGTGTAAGAACGGCAGTCTTGTACTGAATGATAAATTTGTGTATGTTGTTGTCCCGTTTACATGTAGCTGTTCCCCTTTTTAACAAATTTTTATCTACAAAAACAACTGTTGCAGTTGTTGTCTTCGGCTTCTTTTCCCAGTACATCAAAGTTGCTTTCGGGTATCAGAATCGAACAGTTTCTCCTGTCTTGCCACCTTCTGGTGGAGAATCTATGAAGCTGTGAAAAACAAAAAAACAACAGCAAAATAACCGAGGTAGTCCTGTGGCCAAAGATAAGGCCTGCTTCGTCCATACACTGGATGGTTGAGACTTGATGGTTTAGCAGACAGTTACGTTTATGGGCTTAGATTTTATTAAACAGTAAACACCAATATTATGTCCTGAATTATTCAAGATTTTTTTTAAAGCTCATTTCATGATAGAACTCTATAGATCTAAGTTTTGAGAATTGCGGAGCTGGAGAGAACAGGTCTCACATTCTTATACATTTCTTCTTTTGCCAGAAGAAACATAATAGCATCTTCTCTTTGTTTAACACTTTACAGTTTATTGTATACTTTTACATATCATTTCAAGTCCAACTTAAATTCTGTGTAATTTCAACGTAAATCTTCATTGGTGCTGTTTTTCTGCCATTCCTCTTTTCTGTCTTTTTCCTTTTCCTTAAATGGATACGCTTCCCAGTGTGGCAACCTCTGCATTACCATGTCTTCTTCCTTTTTTTTCTTCAGAGACTCTATTTTCTAGCACTTCCATTCAGTGTATTACTTTTCTTTTTTTAATTTATTTTTTACTCCTTTTTTAATTTTAATTTTTTTAATTTTTTTATCAACATATAATGTATTATTAGCCCAGGGATACAGGTCTGTGAATCGCCAGGTTTACAAACTTCACAGCACTCACCATAGCACATACCAGTGTATTAATTTTTAAAGGCTAGTCCAGATGTGTTCACCTTAGCTCCATCACCCTAGAACTGACCAGGCCAGATGTCTGCTGAGTGGAGTGAGAAGAACCAAGTGTCATACTAGGTTTATAAAAATTAGCTCTAAGACACTTCATTGGATGACCTCTGTGATCTTTTGAAATTTTAGAATGAGTTATAATATTAACCTTTGGACTAAAAAATAACTCATGCCTATTCAAGAGTTAATATTATTAGTTGTAAACATTAATACTGCATTGAGTGCTATGATGTGTGTCCTACCGCATTTTCCCTCTAGAAAAAAAATGGAACTTCCAGGCTATTTATCTGTTATTAAATTGAATATGGTTAGATTTATAAATCAGACACTGATGATTCTGATTTACATCTAACAGTCTGTTTTCTTTTTTAAAAAGGGTGATTGTGACAAAACTTATGGATCAGAATTTGTCTATAGTGATCATGCCAAAGAACTTATTGTAGGGGAGATTTTTGTTAGGGTGTATAATGAAGTCCCTACTTTCCAACTAGAGGTAAGCTCTCTACTTTTTGTTTTGTCTGATACCTTCAGTCTTTTTTTTTTTTTTTTAATGAAAGCTGCTAGTTTATTCATACTAAATAAGTTGAAATATACATGTTCTTTGCCAAGTGTGTTACACTAACCTGGGTATGTGATGTGGTTTCCATTGGTAATTTGTAAACCTCTTTATTTTGCTTGTTGAAGAATTTATTTTGTGGATTCATGAAAATAAATATTCCTTGCTTGCCCAACTATTTTTTATATTTTATGCATGATGCTACCTAACTGTGTTATGTGCATATGCCTTTGACTTAACTAGTCTCTCCTGGAAGTGCAAGGTCATTTACATGTTCACTATATCATATAGAATATCAGACCACCAGACAGAAGTACTTCTCTGGCCAATTATTAGAGGAAAATAAGAAGATACTAGTGGAAAACAAAGAGATTTTTTAGAAAATGATTGAGGTCAAACCATGTCATTTCTTTTGATGATCCCTAATCACTTTCAGAAGCAAACGAGGACCTTTTTTATCTTCTAGTGCTTGGTGGTCATGTAGGAATTTTTTGTTGTAATTTTTTCTTTGGAGGGAGTGGCAAGGAGGATTTGGTGGTTGGTTTGTCTATAAGAAGGGAAGAAGTGAGGCTTTGGTTTGTTTTTTTGTTTTTTGTGTCTTAAAATTTATTTATTTGAGAGAGAACACAAGCAGGGGGAGTGGTAGGCTCCCCACTGAGCAGAGAGCCCAATGTGGGGCTGGATCCCAGGACCCTGGGATCATGACCCAAACCAAAGGCAAATGCTTAACCGACTGAGCCACCCAGGTGTCCCACTGGGGCTTTGTTTTAAAGTTTGCACTTGGGAAAAAAGGAATCTACTAAACCATAATGTATATTATGTATCACAGAATAATATGTATAAATAGCTATTAAGCAGAGTGAGTTCATTGATTTGTGAAGTCTCTTTGAAAACTGTCCTTCAAATTTATATTCTAAAAAAATATTTTTTTAAATATGAAAATATATCCAAATTGTGGAAGTTACATATGGTACTATCAATTACTTTAATTTGTAAAAGGAGGAGATATACTAATTCAGAATTGGTATACTAAGATCCTAATGGGACTATATCAGATCTCTAATGTATTGGGACAAAAAAAGTTGAGAAATGCTTTCTAATGCAACTGGGTTTTACTTCTTCCGCCCCCAAATCCATAAGTGTTCATGTATGTGTATAATTGTTCCATACTGTGAAGTTTTTGGAGGGGGGAGTGGGTGTTGCTGTGGAGTCTCATAGTTATTTCTGAGGGTACACATGTTTGTAAATATTTCTCCACTCGACTTAGGTCCCAAAAGCATTTGCTGCAAGTCTTTTGGATTACATAGGCTCCCAGGCCCAGTACCTCCACACATTCATGGCAATCACACATGCTGCAAAAGTGGAGTCAGAGCAACATGGAGACCGCTTGCCAAGAGTGGAAATGGCTTTGGAGGCTCTGAGAAATGTCATAAAATATAATCCAGGTGTGTGACTGTACCCTTGATCTGTAAGATCCTTACAATAACAGGGCCCTAAACATTCCAGCTCTTGATTTTATCAGAGAAACTTAAGGAAAACAGTATACTTGGTTATAATGTTTTACTTGATATAATGTAACAAGAATTTAGCTCATAATATTTTTACCTATAAACAGTAGATTGGAAGGAGGGGAGATGAAGGCATCATGTTTAGAATTCATATCTCTAAGAGAAAATTAGTCTCAATGAGTTGAAAAGACAGAATAACTTGATAGTATAAATTTCATATTGATGACATAAGTTGACATATAAGTGCTTAAATTAGATTGATTTATTAGGGGATTTGTCTCTTCTGGTATCTAACACAATGCTGTGTATAGATGGGCCCTTATATTTTTGAGAAACCACCTGAAGGTTTTGTTGTATAAAAATTGAAATAAAAAAGTGAGTTTTCATTCTTACACAGCCTTAAGAGGAGATTTGCAAAAATGTTACCACTCTTGGCTGACGGCAGGGAGATGCATGAGTGAAAACTTGAAAGCTTCTTCTAATTCTAACTTTGATAACAAATATGGTGTATAAAACCTTAAACAATACAGATTTGGTTTAAGTAACTTGAGGACCCCAATTCCTTTTTATTAACATTTATCATTAACTCTCAGTTACTCTTTTGCTCTTTTCCATATATATTACAGTGGTATAGTAGTTTGAAAATGAATTTAAAAGCAAACTACTTATAGAATATTTTCAGACTCCTTTAAATTGAGGAATCTTAGTGAATTATCTTCTGAAGCCTTAAAAAATTACAGATTATACTATATATTCCACTAACATATAGTAAAAGGAAAAATACACTGCACAGAACCTTAATGTTTAATATTTTTATTCAATTAACATAATGGTAGTAAATATATGGGATTGGGGTTTGAGGTGCGTAGGAACGGAAACAGTATTCAGTTTTATGTATTTTCACAAGGAGCCCTTTGTATATCCATACAGTTGTTTGTAATGTAGTCCTCAACTGACAGAGTTCTAATTCAGTTTATATTAAAAGCAAATGATGTCACACTCTGCCAAACTAATTAGGCTGAGGGGGTAGGTCTAAGGTCTAAAGGTAAAGAGTAGAATTATCATTATCTTAGACCCCTATTTTTTAAATTGCATTTGCATTGTATATTTGAGATACTTGGTTTTCTCTTGAAGGCTGGGGATATGGATGGAAATGAAAACAAAACAAACCTAAGAAATTTTATCTTACTTTTTGCCTCGTAAGATTTACTGCTGTTTAAGAAGGTACTCCATTTATTCCATGTCACAAATGTTGAGAAAGGGTTGTCAGAGACTTAGAATCGATAGTAAACAACAGTGTAGATCAGTTTTCTGAAGGTATGTACTTAGAACATCTCTTAGAAATAAAAGATAAACCTCTTATTCTTATACCTTAGGCTCTGAAAGTGAATGCATTGGGCACTTTAAGTTAATATTTTCTCTTCTCCGTGTCCATGGAGCGGGTCAAGTACAGCAGTTGGCTTTAGAGGTAAAGGAATTTTGTATTAAAGCATGCTGTCTCTCCTACCACTACTGTATGTGCTTTAGGCCTTGATAACCACTATCTGAAGTTGAATGGAAGTTTGCGTGTATTTTCTTTTCTTTTTTATTTTGTTTATTAAGCCAAGTAAATATGTTCTTAAAATTTGAATTAGTATACTCATTTTGAAGAACAATGTTGCACGATGTTGTTCAGGGTGGTTCCCTGTATGGTCATTGTCTGCCATGCATCAGAACTTGGGATGCATTATATAGTATCATGCAGGGTGGGCTAAGGAGTGGGCTTTACTGGGGAAGCTTGGAAGCCAGAGATGACAGGAACAGGGGGCAGGATCTCTCTGATCTCTCAGTGTCCCCAGAGACCAGGGCATACTGCTGGTCACACGCTGTACATTTGTGTTCAGAGAACTCACCTACCCCCTTCCCTTCAGTTGCTGTCCTTTTTTAGTACAAAATTAGATTAGTACAAAAGCAGCCTCTTCACTGAGGGTTACAAACGGACAACTGGGCTGTTACGCTGTTTACAGGAGCTGTCTAAGAAAGTCAGCTGCCCAGAATCTTTGGGCTTTAGCAGTCCAAGAGAAGTTGGAAGTCCCTTTTTTAGGAGAATGAAACCACTTGTCCCATGGGAAGCTGGGTGCAGCCTTCTCCTCTGGGAGAAGCAGGAGGTTTCTGGCTACAGGGGTCTCATTGTCTAGGCAATCCAGAGTAAGCTCCCAGGATCATTTTTCAGATGATCCTGCTAATTGTAACACACAATTTATTGTAAAGAACACCAAATAAAATCCTGCAGTAACAGGTTTATGAGCAGTTTATGAATTAGTTGCATAACATGTTCTTAGGTTGCATTTTGGTTGAGAAGATTTTTAATAAAATAATAAAGGTTAAATTAGTCGAAAAGCTTATTAACAAGCATGTTCTTTTAATTGGAAAGCATGTTTCTCTACTTAATTCCTCCATATCCTTATAACTTTTTTAATGAACATCATTAAATCTGACATGTTGGTTTGAGATGCTGACCACGTGGTTCAAGTGACATTGATCTTTTAGATGTATACTATAAAAGTTAGACTTGAGAGGTCATCTTCTTTGAAAGAAAAACATGCCTGTTCCTTTATAACAAATAGAAAGATAAACTAAATCTCTTATGCTGGGCACTAAAGACATTTACTGTCTCCCTCTAAAAGCAAAAAGAAAGTCCCAGTAGTGAGGATCATTATCTTCCTAACCACTCCCCACCCCAGGTCTGTGATTGAAATACATAGTATGGAACATGAACAGTATGGGATTGAAGGCATCTTTATAACCTCGAGATTGTGACTTGCTTCTAAAATATTTTTTGGATAATTACATTTAATTCTTATCTCTAAATTAATAGGAAGCTAATATATATATATATATACTATATACATGGGCATAAATGTTTTTTAATTTATTATTTCACAAAAGATCAAAGTAATAAAACCAATCTTTTAAAATTAAACTGTTAAAAGTTATTTTCTCCTCCAAACATTTTTTCACTTTGGGAAGCCTCAAACTTATTTGGGTTGACTAATTGGACTTAATTTTGTTTAGGACCAAAATTATTTCCCAAACTCTTAATATCCTGTTGATTTAATTTTCAGGTTGTGAATATAGTGACATCTAACCAAGAATGTGTCAACAATATTGCTGAATCAATGGTTTTGTCCAATTTATTGGCTCTTCTGCATTCATTACCATCAAGTATGTATATTTCATGAATGGAATTTGGGAAACCACAGCATGGCCAACCTATAGAGGGAGCAGTAACATAGCAAATACAAAACCTCTGACAAAACATGATATCCATATTTACTTTAGAATCTCTTAAGTAGTATTCGTTATATTGAGTTGTCTGCTTAATTATGTTTGACATCAGTAAATAAAACTATTTTGTATTTACCATTTCAAAAGTTGAAAGTTAGAGGTAAGAGAGGTCCAAAAGCAAAGGAAAATAACTTAGGTTTTTCAGTTTCAGTTTTCTGAGTATGGTATGCACGTGAGTAGTTGAGAATTGACCCCTGGTTTATAAAGAAACCTCATTGCTCTTAGAGAGGAAAAAATGCTTAAGATAAAAATGACCTTGTTTTCAGCTTACAGTTCAATCCTGCATTATTTGTCCTTTACGGATTTGATGCAGATAGAGATTATTATCACCAAAGTAAGATCAGTTTTTAAAAAATATACCTATCTTATTTCTTGAATACAGTCTGCACTGATATAGGCTTCTTTTAAACTAGGCAGTTGTCTAACACAGTCGTGTGTGTTCGTGCCAGAATTAACCTTGAGATTGCTTTTCAAAGGCAACTGTAGTGTAACTCCAGCTTCACCACTGACTGTCAGAATACATTACTCACTTGGCTTTGCCAACCCCTTGGAAGCCATGTTGCTCTTGGCTCACACCTATCTACCTCCTTGAGAACAAGAGCCTTTCTCTTTCATTTTATGCCTTAATGCCTTGCACACAGTAGTGCTTCAGTGACTTGAATGGAGTTGAATTTCCATTGAATGATGTTGTTTTCTCTAATAAATAGCATTTGAAATAGTTCTCTAAAATGACAGCTTTTGAAAGTCATTTGCAGATTACTTGTGTCATACCTACAACCTTAGTTGGTTTTTCTTTTTTATCGGTTTTCAGTGGCTTTGTGAGGCTTTAAACAATGCAAAATCACACTGACTTATGAAGTAAAGAATGTTACAAAAATCAAAAATCATAGTTTGAGAACTGTAGTCCAGTCAGTATTTTAAGCTTACAGGTGAAGTAGTTGACATCTAGACAGCTCAGCCTACTCTGCTGTCCTTAATATTTTAGACTAAATCACCTGTCTTCCCACTGGTTGCTAAGGGATATTAAATGCATAAAATATTTAACCTTCCTGCTATCCCCTCCAAAGACTTACTGTTCTCCTCTGAAACTATGTTTCAGCAGTGGTGCATTTTCAGTAAAGTGTTGTCTCTTCTCTTAGGATTTTGAATGTGTGTTCTTCTGTATGTGAGCGGAGCCCAGCCCAGGGAACAGCCTTTGTTGTTGCTTCAGTGTCACCTTAATGCTTGGCAGCCTCCACCCTTATTGCCAACTCTTACCCCTTTGGTCCCCTGTCTGTCATTGCTGTTTGACTCTGGAAGAGCTAAAGTCCAATAGCCGAATATACTTTGATGGCAGGGGATGAGAGATGTATAGGCTGTGTCCAGAAGGATACTGTTATGTCTTAGATTGGAGCAGTGTCTTGCAACTGCTGCTTCCTACTCACTTCTCTAAGACCAGAGCCCCAGATAAAGATGTTGGATTCCTGACCAGAGTCTTCAGTGTGGTGCCAGGAGGTGGAAAGATTTTGCCTGTTTAATGATCAATGAGGTAGGAAGACCTTATGGCATAGTGGTTACGAGTGTAAAGTTTGGAGTCAGACCTCTCGGTAAAACCCAGCTGTGCCACTCACTAGCTGTGACACCATGGACTGGTTAAACTGGGCCTTGTCTTCCTCATTCCTAACAAGGCCATAATAATTCCTGTCGCTGGTTATTGTGACGAGGTAAGTATGATAACGCTCTGTAGAACACCTAGGCCAGTGCCAGGCCAGAGCTGATACCCAGTAAATGTCAGCTGATGTGATGTTGGTGCATTCCTTGAAATATCGTCTATCCTACAGGTCGCCAGCTTGTTTTGGAAACTCTTTATGCTTTGACATCAAGCACAAAAATAATCAAAGAAGCAATGGCGAAAGGTAACATATAGAGTGCTTTCTCATCTAGTCATGCTCCAAATAAGAAGCTTACTTTGAACTGTTTCTGTATAGTCTGATAAACTAGGAGAACGCTTTGGAAGGCTTATAATTAAAAAAAAAAAAATCATACTCCATTAAGTTGAAATAAAGTTAAAAATGAACTCAGCTGATCAGAAAAGTCATATTCTTTACAGTGTAAATGCTAATTCTTTTTTTCCTTCATAGGAGCTTTGATTTACTTACTAGATATGTTCTGCAATTCAACGCATCCACAGGTTCGAGCCCAAACAGCGGAACTTTTTGCTAAAATGACAGCAGACAAACTAATAGGTCCAAAGGTGAGCACGAAATAGGTCCTTAGAAAGAAAGTATTTAAGGTCTGTTACTTTGATATTGATTTCATGAAGTTTACCAAAGTCTGATGGTGAGGCTAAGGACATGATTTGATGTGAAAGTTGGAAGATCGATATACTTGAAATTGTTGCTCTGCATTACTACTTTGAGAAAAATTATAGATGGAGAAGCCTCTGTTGGAATTGAGAAGTCTTAAGACAGTGTTTGGATTATGGTGGTAAACCATATACCTTCCTTGAAGAAAGAACAAGAGTATATGTAAGTTTTGACAGAAGATAGTTTGGTTAGACTTTGACACTGTGAGGACTGGCCTGTGGAAGTAGCTAGTGAAGAGGATATGGTGATCTGTGTTCTTAAACGCCCCACATCTTTGTTAGTACGGACATAGCACCTCGGCAAATAAGTCCATACGGGCATGGAGTGTAACAGCTTCTCCACGTTGCAGGGAGATCTTTCGCCCAGAATCTGGAGATGACTGGATGATCTTTGGAAACATAGTCCTGTTTGTAGACTGAGAACATGTTAAAACAGTACTTCTGAGTAGAATTCCATCCAGACACAGGTGTAGTCAGTCTCCTTCTGTTATTAACTCAGTTTCAGCAGAAGTAGTGCTCGCTGAAGCATTCATTGTGCCTAGCCCGGGAAACTAGCACCTCGGAGAAGTGTTTCAGGACTCAAACCCCCGAGCCATCACTTCCAGAGTCAGTCTTACCTCAATAAAACAATCTGGATTTAGGTTTTTCCCTTGTCTTGTCTCTAGATCGGGATATTGAGAATGTGTCAGAGGCCCAGAAACAATTTTACTTTGGGAATAAACAGTCTGTCATCACAAGGGTTGATGAGGGAGATTACACGTGGATTTCTATAGAAAGGGTCCATAAAAATATGAGTATTGGTATTTAATACTGAGTTTTCTTAAAGCTAGAGTTGGGTAGCACAAAGTTGTAATATCTAATATTACATGATATGGATAATGTTTTAGTGGTTTAAACATGTACTGGAGTTAACTTTGAGCTCTTTAGTTATTTTTTGTCCATCGAAATACATGAGGGACAGATTTTCTCAAGGTGAATATATTTACACTTAAATTTTTTGTATAGGAACAATACAAGTACCAGCTCCTTCATTGAATGGTTTGCAGGAAGGTATTTTAGAACTGGGAGGTGTGAACTTTTTTCCTTTTTGGTTAACAGCTTTTTTTTTTTTTTTTTTAAGTTTTTTATTTATTTAACATATAGAGAGAGATCACAAGTAGGCAGAGAGGCAGGCAGAAAGAGAAGGGGAAGCAGGCTCCCTGCTGAGCAGAGAGCCCGATGTGGGGCTCAATCCCAGGATCCCGAGACCATGACCTGAGCCGAAGGCAGAAGCTCAACCCTCTGAGCCACCCAGGCGCCCCGGTTAACAGCTTTATTGAGATATAATTCACATAGCCACAGTTCATACATGTAAAGTGACCAGTTCAGTGGTTTTATTATATTCACAGATTGGGTAACCACTGTTTTCTTCAGTGCAGGAAAAAAAAACTTCCCTTTGGCAGTCACTCCCCATTCCTTCTTCCAGCACCTGGCAGCCACTAACTTATATTCTGGATTTGTCTATTCTGGGCAATTCATATGAATGAAATCATATAATATGTGTTCTTCTGTGACTGGGTTCTGTCACTTAGCATGTTTTCAAGGTTATTCCATACTGTTCATTCCTTTTTCTTGCCAAATAATACTCCTTGCATAGATAAACCACACTCTTTTTCCACTTATCAGTTGATGGTCATGTGAATTGTTCCTACATTTTGGCTCTTCTGACTAAAGATATGTATTTTATTTCTCTGAGAATAGAATTTTTGGATCAGAGGGTACTATTTGTTTAACCTTTTGAGGAATTGTCATACTGTTTTCCAAAATGGCTGCAGCATTTTACATTCCTACCAGCAGTATCTGAGGGTTCTTATTTCTCCACATCCTAACAATTGTTATTAGATATCAATTTTGATTATAGCCATCCTAATGGGTGTGAAATGGTATCTCATGGTTTTGATTTGCATTTCCTTGGTGACTAACAATGTTGAGTATCCTTTCATGTGCTTTTGGCCATTTTTACATCTTTTTTTAGAAAAATAACTACTTATTTGTATCTTTTGCTTATTCTTTAATTGGGTTATCTTTTTACCGTTGAGTTGTAATTGTTCTTTATACATTCTGGATGCCAGTCCCCTATCCATTACATGATTTGCAGATATTTTCTCTCATTCCATGAATGTCATTCTGTTTTTTTATGGTGTCTTTTGAAGCACAGATTTTTTTTTTTTTTAATATTTATTTATTTGAGAGAGGAAGTGTGAGGGGGCAGGGCAGAGGGAGAGAGAGGAAAACCCCAGGCAGGCCCTTCGCCCAACACGGAGCCTGACAAAGTGTTCGATCTCACGATTCTGAGATCACAACCTAAGCCAAAACCAAGATCAGATGCTTAATTGACTGTGCCACCCAGGTGCCCCATAGCACATAATTTTTTTAGTTTTGATGAAGCCCATTCTGGTTTTTTTGTTGCTATTATAGCTTGTGCTGTTGATCTCATATATTAGAAACCATTGCCTATTTCGAGGTTACAAAGAGCTATGCCTGTGTGTCCTCCTACTAGAGTTTTATAGTTTTAGCTCTTGGATTTACATCCTAGATCCATCTGAATTAATATTCGTAGATGATGTGAGGTGGGGGTGGGACCAGTAAACTTTTCCTATAAAGGAAAAAACACGGTAACTATCCTTTTTGGGTCATCTGATTTTTTTCACAAATACTGAACTCTGCCATTGTCACGGGAAAGCAGCCATAGACAGTAACTGTAAATGGTCGTGGCCGTGTTCCAATAAAAATTTGTGTACTTAACAGGTGGCAGGACAAGTTTGGCTCCTAGCGTGCTAACTCTTGTTCTCGAATAACTGAGTAGCCTGTACATAACTCTCAAGTCTTACAGTCAAAGAATTTGCATTATATAAATTGTTTTACTTAAATGTTTAATAATATCAGTGAGTAATCACTTCTATTTGATTTCTCTCATGACCAAGAAAAGTGAAATGCTTCCTATTTTGTGAATGTTGTCTGTTATGTAACGGACATAACTTCCTTTAGTTCATTGGCTGCTTAGGAAGTTCAGAACTAAATTTGAAGTATATCACTATCAATTATGTAGTTTTTGATGTTTCCCTTGTGTCCTGACTTTATATTAGTCTTTGTTCAAATAAGTTTTTGACTATCTGCTCCATGCCAAGGGCTAAGAATGCAAGCAATGAGCGAGAAAGACTAGGTCAGGGAAACTTTCCAGAAGATAAGTTTAAGGGGGCATCTGGCTGGCTCAGTTGGTTAACCATCTGCCTTTGGCTCAGGTCATGATCTTGGGGTCCTGGGGTCAAGCCCTGCATTGGGGTCCTGGGGTCAAGCCCTGCATTGGGCTCCCTGTTCAGTGGTGAGTCTGCTTCTCCTTCTCCCTCCATCCTCCCCCCTGCTTGTGTTCACTCTCTCTTTCAAATAAATAAAATCTTTTTTTAAAAAAAAGAAGAGGATAACTTTGAGCACAGGCTTAAGTGATATGAAGGAAAGAAAATCATGTGAAAATCTCAGGGGAAAACTTAACTTCGCAACCTTCATTTTATGTTTGACTTTATGCCTCAAACTAATTTTCAGTGCATGCGTGTGTGTGTGTTGGATGTGTTATTTTTACTGCTTTTTTTTTTTTTTTTTAAGTAATCTCTACACCCAGTATGGGACTTGAACTCATGACTGTGAGAGCAAGAGTTGCTTGTTTTACTGACTGAGCCAGCCAGGCACCCCTGTATTATTTTTAAAGCTGCATTTTAAGTCCTTTCTGGAAAAAGACACAGTGTAGTATAAAACAGAGTATAGCAAAATAAATGCACTTGAAAGGCACAAAGGCAGCATGAAAAAAATTTGTTTGCAAGGGCAGGGGGCATGATGGAGAGCTGGAGGGACAGGCCAACCAAGGGTATTCTGGGAAGAAGAAACCATGTGTGCAAGGCGTGATCTAGCAAGGTGTGCTCTGGACGGTATATGCATCAGCAATATTGAATTTCTTCAAGGGTCTTAAATTTGAAGCAGAGAGAAAAAAATGAAACTGGATAGGTATGTAAGACCGGGTCATATGAGTCTTGTTAAAGTTACCTTTGCATAAACCAAGGTTGATCTCTTCTCCCACTCCAGGTAGTCTGGTTGATAGTTGAGGCCCAGATCAGCCACACCACAAGTAACAGCAGTAATTTATCCTAGAGAAATGCAAAGAACACCAAACACTGAGCTGTCCAATAGGCCTTTTTTCTTTCTCAAATCCCCTCATATAGGTCCGCATTACATTAATGAAGTTTCTGCCAAGTGTTTTTATGGATGCCATGAGAGACAACCCAGAAGCTGCTGTACATATTTTTGAAGGAACTCACGAAAATCCAGAGCTGATTTGGAATGATAGCTCCAGAGATAAAGTGTCTACAACAGTTAGAGAAATGATGCTAGAGTAAGTAAAGCCTTCGGGTAAATCGCCAAGGACAGATGTTTCCTCCCTCATCCATCATCTCTCTAATATTTATTCTAACATTTAATGAAAGTGTATTTTATGACTGAAGTTTGATATTCCCCCCTCCTTTTCTTTTCCCCCCAAGGCACTTTAAAAATCAGCGAGACAACCCTGATGTAAATTGGAAGGTAAAACATACTTTTATTCAGAGGAAAGAATTTTACATTTTACTATATTTTTTGTTGATTTGTTGTTTTTAATTCCTACTGAGTCAGTTTAATGACTGTCAGATACTTTGTCATTAAGACATTTAAGTATTCCCCTGGAAAATAAGGTTTTAAATTCAAAAATGGGAATATTCACTTTTTAAGTAATCAAAGCACCTTTTTTGAATTTTATTAAGGGAAAAACTTACAGTAACTATAATTTGATTATGTTAATAACCACTTAATGGGATTTGCATTTTTTGTTTCATGTAGGACTAATGATTAAGTGACTTGACTATGATTCATTCTTTCTTTAAAGTTGCCTGAAGATTTTGCTGTGGTGTTTGGAGAAGCAGAGGGTGAACTTGCTGTTGGAGGAGTTTTCTTGAGAATCTTCATTGCACAACCAGCCTGGGTTCTAAGAAAGCCCAGAGAATTTCTTATTGCACTATTAGAAAAATTAACTGAGCTCCTGGAGAAGAACAATCCACATGTAAGCTTCAACCAGCAGCAGAACATTTTGAATTTGCTAAACATATTGATGGTGTTTCTGTTAAAATACCATCCTCATTGACCATACATTAAGAACTGGCTCCCTCTTCTAATACAGCGGCCACATTTAAATTCAGATATACCCATTCATCTTTTTTGGTGCATTTCAAAAGTGAAACTCTTTAGTAAAAGAATTCTTTCTGAACCAAAGTTGGAGATGACTATTGACAGGATGCTATTTCTGACCATTACAGAGGCTCTAAAAGAATTTTAATTTTAAGGAGAAATGTAAATGTTCAGTACTCCCCTGGAAGTGTGTCCTGCTAGGGTGTGTTCTTCACTCAGCTTTCCATATGTGACCGGGATGACCCTCGTGAAAGAAGAGTAGTTAACAGTTGACAGCAGAGTAGTTAACCGTATGAAGGAACCTAGTACCAAAGCCAAGGCTACTAGGGAAGCAGGAGTGAAAAAGTAGCCTTGGTCTTCATTCGCTGAGTCAGAAATCCTGGAAGTATGTAAGGTTTTGTTATTTAAACCTTTAGACTAAAAATATTTGAGGTACGTGACTGTTGTTATATTAAACAGACGGGCTATGGGGCAAGGTTAGTAAAGAACCCAGGCTGTGTTATTAGATGGTCCTGGACCCAGTACCAGCTCCACCACTGACTGACTGTGTGATCTTGAGCAGTAGTACCTCGTGGCTCTGCCTCATTTATAGATGGATCACAGCACCTGCCATAAGGCTGAGGTTTTAGAATTTTGATATATAGAGGGTCCTTAGCATAATGTCTGGCACATGCCAACTGCCTCAGAATTACTAGTTACTATCATTAGATTAGCACAGCTTCGGAAAAAAAATTAGTTTACCAAATATTTGCATATGTCACTTGCCATAGTCATGTTTTCTCTTCACTAGGATTTTTACTACGTATATAGTTTCCTTAAAAAAAAAAAAATCCTCAAAAGGCTTAGGGGGAAAGAAACACAATATTTTCCTCACATCACCTTTCTTGGTAGGCTCATCCCAATTTCCATGTTCATTTGAGATGCTGTGGTTGTGTATGTCTGCATGTAATGGTATAAGTTACAGGTCTTTGCAGTCCACAACAGAAAGTGCCTTACGGCAGCCAGACCTATTCAGTAGGATTTTTAATAGAACTGGGAAACACATTTCATGATTTTTGCATTCTCCTGAACTAGTGATGTTCCCTGATACTGACATTTCTATAACACTGACTACAGCTTCCTAGTAATACCTTTTGGGAGATGATCTCTTAAACCTGCACAGAAATGAGATATGATGTGTCTCAGTGAAAGGCTGCTTAGAGTAGGATATGACATTCTTTTTTTTTTTTTTTTTTTTTTTTTTTTAAAGATTTTATTTATTTGTCAGAGAGAGAGAGCACGAGAGAGCGAGCACAGGCAGACAGAGTGGCAGGCAGAGGCAGAGGGAGAAGCAGGCTCCCTGCCAAGCAAGGAGCCCGATGTGGGACTCGATCCCAGGACGCTGGGATCATGACCTGAGCCGAAGGCAGCCGCTTAACCAACTGAGCCACCCAGGCATCCCAGGATATGACATTCTTAAAGTCCTTGGAATTCATGCCTCTTTTTCAAGATGGGAAGTTTGTTGTTTTTTTAGGATTTGTGATTTTTAGGATTCAAAAATCAGCACTTAGAATTTATAGATCTCTAGGTTAGAATATCAGATAATTTCCAAGGGTATTTAGGAATACTTTGTCAGTATTTTATAGTTTGTTTGTTTGTTTGTTTGTTTTACACCTTCCAGGGAGAAACTCTGGAAACTTTGACAATGGCCACAGTATGTCTCTTCAGTGCACAGCCTCAGCTGGCTGACCAGGTCCCACCTTTGGGCCACCTCCCCAAAGTGATCCAAGCGATGAATCACAGGAACAATGCCATTCCTAAGAGTGCCATTCGCGTTATCCATGCCCTGTCTGAAAACGAGGTATGTATGAATGCATTTTGTAGCTCCTAATTCTGGAATTTATGGTCCCCTCTTCCTGATTAATGCACATTGCAGTATAGATCCCCTTCCTACCATGTGCCTCTCTGCATATGAACCAACAGTATTATAACAACTCTGAAAGTAGTTCAAATGATGTAATTAATAGGAGACTGAATTTGAGTTCATTATTAAACTTGAGCTGAATGGAGGTTTTCCACATATTTTATTATTGTATTTACTGTGCTATATGAAATACTGCTGTTCTACAAGTAACCTTTTTTTTTTGGACACTTAGCTGTGTGTTCGAGCCATGGCATCTTTAGATACCATTGGCCCACTGATGAATGGAATGAAAAAGCGACCAGATACTGTTGGTCTAGCCTGTGAAGCAATTAATCGAATGTTTCAGAAGGAGCAGAGTGAATTAGTGGCACAAGTAAGTGATCCTGCATTTAGTACTATTTTAGGAAAACAGACATAGCAAGCAAATAGATTTTCATTATTTAGCACTGATTTGGTTTCTGTGACTTAGATTTGGTAGGGAGATAAGTTGGGGTTTGTGCGTGCATGATTTTATATTTTATACACATACAAGCGTGCATATATATATACATATATAAATGTGTATATATGTATGTGTACACATATACTTTCATTTATACATATACACACACACTCACTCATAAAGGCAGACCAGCTATCAAAAATCTTAACAACTTCAGGGCGCCTGGGTGCCTCAGTCGGTTAAGAGTCCAACTCATGGGACGCCTGGGTGGCTCAGTTGGTTAAGCAGCTGCCTTCGGCTCAGGTCATGATCCCAGCGTCCTGGGATCGAGTCCCACATTGGGCTCCTTGCTCCTCATGGAGACTGCTTCTCCCTCTGCCACTCTGTCTGCCTGTGCTCCTCTCTCTCTCTCTCTCTCTCTGACAAATAAATAAATAAAATCTTTAAAAAAAAAAAAAAGAGTCCAACTCATGATTTAGGTTCAGGTCATGATCTCAGGGTGGTGAGATTGAGTGAGCCCCATGTCAGGCTCTGTGCTGGGTGTGGAGCCTGCTTAAGATTCTCTGTTTCCCCCTCCTCCTCTGCCTCTCCCCCATCTTGTTTCTGCACTCTCTTTCTAAAAATAAGCAAACAAAAGTACTTCTGTGATGTTGAATTTTACATTTTGGTTTTTTGCTAAGCATTTATTCTTAGCTTGCTTTGTAAAATTTACTTCCTCCTCTTTGGAAGGACTCACTCTGTCTTTTGATGCCTTCATTTTGTAAGTCGTGTTTAAGAAACATGCCAAGATTACTGTCTTTGTTGGAGAGACTACCCTCCCACCTAATGTAGATAGGACTTGGTGGATACTAATGTAGAGTAGATAGACACTAAACAAGCAAAACCATTGCAAAAGTGATCCTTCTCAAATACAATTCTTAAATATAACTGGGTCACTGTTCATCTTAAAAACTCTTCTTTGGTTGCCCATGACCACCAGATGACCAAGTGACAGCTGACATCCTTAGCCTCAGTACAAGGTCCTGCCTCTTTATATCTGGCCGTCCAATTCTCCTGGCCCCTGTTCCTCTTCCGTCTTCTATCCCCATCCTCCACTTGCCCCTCATTGAGGCAGGTTAGAAGTACTGGGTACCTCTCAAACAGGTAACTGGATACTTTGGAATTCGAATTTAGAATTGGCTTGAAGGGGCTTGTTGAATTGGAAAGAACTTGAGCTAGTACTACCACTTGATGGCTCTGTGACCTTAGGCATGACATAACTTACATAAACTCACATAAACTTACACCATTCAGATTCCTCATCTGAAATAGTTCTGAATCCTTCCAGGGCTGTTAGGAGAATGCTATCTGTAAAGGGAGGTACACTCACTAACTGTTAGTTACTTCTTCTTCCCTTTGAGCTTCAGGGTGGGTAGTGAAAATTGTGTGATACCTGAGTATTATCTAACTTTTAATAGGCTGATGGGAAATGTTTGGTGAATGCAAAGGTTGATGTTTTAAGAAAACGTGAAAAAAAATATTAAAATGCTTCAAATTTTGTGCCCATCAGTGTGGAGTGATTAAAAGAAGCAGTCCAGTGTAGTGGCTAAAGGTCATGTTCTGCATTCTGTGGGCCAACATACAGATTCTGTCACTGTCTGTGACTATCAGGTTTTACCTCTGTGTGATGATTTCTTTTATCAGTAATAATCCTAGTGCTGTTACATGTTGTGAGGATTAAGTAAAATGATCAGTCTACAGCATTTACAGCAGTTAATGGTATGGAGTAAAATAAAGTGTTATCATTAGCTCTATAAAAGAAATATTTATCTTCATTAAAATAAAAGAAAGGAGGTTGTCTTCTTCCAGGTATGGTTCCAGGGTGAAATTGTTTCTTTGGTGAATTATTTTCAGCATATTTATATATGTTCAATATTCTTTCTAGGCTCTGAAAGTAGATTTGGTCCCATACCTCTTAAAATTACTCGAAGGCATTGGCCTTGAAAATCTCGACAGCCCAGCTGCCACAAAGGCTCAGATTGTTAAAGCTCTCAAGGCCATGACTCGAAGCCTGCAGCATGGAGAACAGGTGGGTCTGCATGGGGGTGACTTTAGCTGGCTGGTAACCAGCCAGCTGGTAGGGTAATCTCCGAACCAGGGGTCTTGGCCATTGGATGATCTGTGCACCTCTCTTCATAGACTCAAATAGTCACTCGGGGGGGATTCTTTTTTGGAATACTGATAGTGTGGTGTACATTTCAGGAAGAAAAATGCTGGAATTCTTCAGCATAGAAGAATATGGAGCATTTAGTGCTGGTTGAGGTTAATATTTAGTTCTAGGATTTTTTTGCCAGGCAGTGATATAATGATTAACAATCCCATAAGGCCATTTTCATTTATCCTCTTTCTTTGTTAACACTTAACAGTGTGTGTCAGCCACATGCTTGTGCTGACTTCCACCTGGCCCAGTAATTTAATTTTCCTCTTTGGCTTTATTTGTATTGTTGCTTCTGAGGAGTTCCTCATTCAGTGTTCCCTCCAGCATTATCTACTAAAGCTCTCTTTGTTTTTTGTTTTTTTTTAAATCAGGTGAAATTTACACAGCACAAGATTAACCATTTTATTTGTGTTTCACCATATTAACGGTGTTGTGCCACTGCCACCTTATCTAGTTCCAAAACATTTTATCACCCCAAAGGGAACCTCCATATCCATTGAGCAGTTCCTCCCCATTTCTCCCTCCCCCTAGCCTCTGGCAAGAACCACTTTGTTTTCTGTGAATTCATCTATTCTGGATATTTCATATAAAATGGAACCATACAATATATGACCTTTTGTTTCTGGTATGTCATTTAGCACATTTTCAAGGTTCATCATGTTAATACCTTATATCGATGCTTCATTCCTTTTTATGGCTGAAATATTCCTATATGTATGTGTCACAACTCGTTTATCCATTCTTCTGGTGATAAACGTTTGTTTTTGTTGTTTGTTTGTTTGTTTTAAGATTTTATTTATTTATCAGAGAGAGCACAAGCAGGGGGAGAAGCAGGCTCCCCAATAAGCAAGGAGCCTGATGTGGGACTCGATCCCAGGACCCTGGGATCATGACCTGAGCTGAAGGTAGACACTTAATCAACTGAGCCACCCAGGCATCCCAAGGACTGTTACTCCTACTAGTGTTCTTTCAGAGGTTTAAATTGTCTTGAGACGCCTGGGTGGCTCAGTCGGTTAAGCGGCTGCCTTCGGCTCAGGTCATGATCCCAGTGTCCTGGGATCGAGTCCCACGTCGGGCTCCTTGCTCGGCAGGGAGCCTGCTTCTCCCTCTGCCTCTGCCTCCCTCTCTGCCTGCCTGTGCTCGCTCTCTCGCTAGAGTCTCACTAAAGAAACATTTGTTATGCCATTGTCCATTCTATCAGTATCACCATTTGAATGTTTTAAATAATCTTAAAGAAGAGAGGCCACATATCTTGCTGTGGTCATCAACTATGTGCTTAGAAGTATTGGGGTCTTTTTTTCCTGTGGGTGTGTACCATGTGCAGGAAGTTGTCTTACCCTTGACCTGCCTCCAGATTTCTGTTGATGAAATTAGCCAAGTAAATCTGACACGCATCTTCCAGTCTGAAGAGGAGGAGACAGGTGTGATAGTTGTCAAAATAGCACCTCCTCTGCCACCTTCACAAGTGGTTGCTTCCAGTGGTGCCTCCAAGCTTGGGGCAGGGAGTCTCTTGGACCCGCGTGGCCCTGTGTGTGTCTCTCCTGTAGTGCCTGCCACCAAATTACCTGGCACTCTGTGTCCCACACTAGGACTATAGGACTAGACTGTAAGCACTTCAGAGACAGACGCTTTCTCATCTTTGTGTCCGTTGTG
This sequence comes from Mellivora capensis, assembly GCA_004024625.1. Taxonomy (NCBI): domain Eukaryota; kingdom Metazoa; phylum Chordata; class Mammalia; order Carnivora; family Mustelidae; genus Mellivora; species Mellivora capensis. Next base: position 140,534 of record PISX010001507.1, read on the forward strand.
CCTCCACATAAGGAGGTGCCCAATAAATATTTGATCTCAGTGTTGATACATGAAAGACAGTCTCTGAGTTGGGATTTCCTAAACTTTTTTAATAAATCTGTATCACACAGAAATATGTCCTTCATCTTAGTCCATTACACTCTACACACATATTTTGTGCTCTGATATGTATATACATCACAGATCAGTGGTTACCCACTTTACATGTGATGCTCTGGTGCTTTCTGTATTAACCTGTTAACCAGGTTAATCGGCAGATCAGGCATGCCGATCACAACCCTCTTAATCAATTTCATAAACTTCTAACAGGTCCCAACCCATAATTTGAAAGGCTGCTTTAAGTTTTAGCTTGAGTTTATAGCATCTTCTCCCCAGACTCCTTCCTTGGGAACACTTCATGGACTCATGCCACATGCTCAGCCAGTTGTTACTATCATGAGAAAATCTTCCTGCGCAAATTACAAACAAGCCAGTAAATTATAGGTTCAAATAACAGCGTCCAGCTCTAGTTGGACCCAGTCCTTATTAATTCATTTATGCTCATAGAGTTTGCTTTACTTCCCTAGGTGAATGAAATCTTGTCTCGTTCTTCAGTCTGGAGTGCCTTCAAAGATCAGAAACATGATTTGTTTATTTCTGAGTCACAAACAGCAGGATACCTCACAGGTAAACTGCACCTAATTGGTTACTCTGAGCCATAGGGCAAAAGCCACTCGAGCCTTCCTTTTGTCCTGACTAGACTGAATGTAGCGCTTAGAGTTTCTTCCCAGGCTGCTAGCCACCCATCCCGGGTGCTGTGGGCATGCGGTGGACCTCTGGGGTTAGCCCTAGACAGACACCAACTGCTGTTGTGTTGAATGTGTGCTCACGGAAACGTGGACCTTGCTCAGTTGTGACCCAGTTAATTCATGGGGTCATAGGTTACATTTGGAGCATGATATTAAAATGTTTGTCTCAGACGTGAAAAAGAGAAATATCTACTCAGAAGGATCAGTATCAGAAACATGATAGCATCGTCTGTTTCTGGTAGAGTAGCAGTTTGAAGCTCCAGATGTGTACGTTCACATGTGAAGTACTTTTCTTTTAAGTTTCCAGTGATTGATCTGTAGTTTTACAAGATATTTACAATTTGTCCTCTCAAGGGGAGAAATAATGTGGGTGCCATAAAGGAAGGGACATTTTATTACGTAGGGATCAAAAGAACGTATATTTTTGAAGTTCAGGGCATTTGTCCATTTGACATGCTAATTGCTCAACAATTTTGGAATATTTGTTTTCATACTGACTTCTGTTTAAAAGGAAAGTCATACCATTTTATTGCTATATCTGAAGATGATATATGGTCTCTGGTATAAGAGTTTTCAGTTTGAAATTAACCTTAAGAATAATAGGTGGGTTTTGCCATCTGCTTGTGTATAATACATATATTTTTTTTAAAAAGGTCAGTTCTGCGTCCTCCTCTAACCAGAGATGATGTGGGTAGACTGAGAGAAAGGAAACAGTACCCAGTGGTTTGCATGCCTGTGTAATCGTTTTAGTAATCTAGATCACTAGTATAGAAGTTTCTACATTGTAAGAACTGAATCTTGAGTATTATAAAACGACAGCTTTGGAAAACATTTTGCTTGGTTTTAATTTTAGTCTCAGTTGTGACACTACTGCTTTTTTCTTCACTATGACCACTTTCATATGAATCTACTAAAATGTAGAGGCGGCGCCCTAACATTTATAAACACACGGTGCTTTGATTGCCAGTGCCGGGTGCACATGAATGAAGAGTAGTGTCATAGGTCTCCCATCTAACTTTTCCATGCCCTGTCCGGTGATTTCTGTGAGGAGAAATACCTAGAAAACGGTCTTTGTTTATCTCCTGTCTGTCTCTCAGATTTGAAGTAAAGTTGTAGTTTCTAAGTAAGAGTATGCTATCTAAACGCACACTAAAAACTTTATCTCTGTTTAGACTTTTTTCCCAAAAGCCACCTTTTTGTGGTGTTACGTTCATTACTTTGTATCTAAGGATGCTGTGACTGGAAAATCTGCCTTGTTTTTTCTCCAGCTAAAGATAAGTACTTATTGAAAGTTTGGCCCTGAAAATAGTAAGATGTAGATTATAAGCTTCCCTGCAGGGAGAACTCTTCTGATTTGTTGTGCTCTCCATTATGCTTAGTGTTCATTGACTTGACTTAATAGAGTAAAAGACTTGAGATGGTCCTTGACTTACTAACAAGACGTGGGCCTAAAGGTCTGTGGTTAGAATACAGAAGAGATAGGGATTTATCTTCAGGGACCTAGATTTCATTTAGAAATCTGTTGATCCTCACCCCATCTAAATACGCTAAAACTAGAGAAAAAAGTACAGGGATCAAAAAGGTTCTTCTCTGTGCCTTTCCTTCTACTTGAATCCCTGGGGTGGCTTCTGAGTAAGGTGTGAGAAGAGCTATGATGAGCTATTGGGGATGGAAGAGGGTTGGGGAAGAAGAAAAATGGTCACAGATTTCTTTACAGCGTCCTTTGGGCTCGCTCAAGGGGCAGCAGGTTCTGTAGAAAGTCAGTCGACTAAGGGGGCAGTGATATAAATCCCAGTTTGCAAATGGACTGCTGTTACTGTGGCCATTCTGAAGGCCCTCCTGAAGCCTACAGACGCGTGTGCACGGGACAGCGTGGACTAGCCCTGAGCTGTGTGGGCCCCCAGATTGTCCAGTTCTTAGCGCATCATCCATCTGGGGTGTTCTACTGGCGAGAAGTTTGAGAAATTTTTCCCATTAGTTCTAGTGTTTTTTTCAAAGGACTGTTTAAAGAGAGCCCTAGGGGTTGGATTGCTGTCTGCTCATTGTATAGACTGCCAAATGTTTCCTTCTTGTGTTTGAGCTTTTCCATGGGTGCTTCGTGTTGTGTGTCATGTGTTTGCTAAAAGGGGCAAGTTCTTTGTATAACGGTAAAATCACGTGTATAACTCTGTGCAGTGTATACAGTGGTGTGTTGAGTAGGAACTTTGATTAGGATTTACCCCACGCCACCCTCAGTCTCGAGACAGTTCTCATTGTGCCCAAGCCCCTCTCTCATCAGTATGCAAATGAAGTAAGGTGCTGTGAGAACACACTTCACTGGCCCTTTTTCTAAAGTGCCTCTGGGGAGTTTGGCAAGTAAGTGGACTTCATGTAGGAGATGGGAAAAGAGAAAAGAAAATTAATTACTATTTCAAAGTAGGATAAGAATAAAAATATTCCTTAATGATTTTCTTCACCCTGGCTCTGAGCAGATGCCATTCAGTCACAGGCTCAGGATTGGGGTTATAAATAAGGCGTCCTGGGCGGGACTACTCACTGTAGTCCCCTTTGATGAGACTGCCTGGTTCCAGAGGCTCTCCAGCCTGGCATAATTGTTTTGTTTTCTGATAAACACTTAATCTAAAAGTATCTCTGCGGGAAAGCTGTGGTTGCTTGTGGACCCTGTTACTTAGCTATTTATGAGGTTCTAGACGAGCTGGGTACTGACAAGCTCACGGCCTATAAAAATCATTTTAGCAGTGAAAATCCTCAGATTACCTCACTTACAAAATCAGAATAGAGAAGGAAGGAACACCAGAGAAAGGAAGAGAAACAGACCAAGGTAAACATGATTGTTAGGAGTTGGAAACGAAGATAAGAGCTTTGTATACACACAAACATGTACACATGTATATTTATATTTAATTGGAATTGGAGATGAAGAGCTTTATACACACACGCACACACAGCCCTCTGTATATGTTTACATTATGTTTAATCAGAAGCATGTAGAATAGTTAACTTGGCTTCCCTAAGGTCATTAAAGGGAGAGAGGGTGCAGTTCTTGGGTCCCTCCTCAAACCAGTCTGTCAGTTCTTTACAGAGTTGGAGTTTTTTTTTTTTAACCTTGTGTTTTTCTTTTTACACCTGTCCCAAGACTACACAAAGATTCCCTAAGGCCCTCAGTTTATCGTAGGTCACTGCTAAGTCAGAGCTTCCTTCTTTTTATTCCCTGCTAGGAATCCCACGCTCATTTTTACCAAAGACCATGCTCTTCCCACGACTCCATTGCAGCCAGTTCCATTTTGTGGGATTCTTTCATAGTGCATCTTTTCTCGTTCTTAAGTCCGGCAGCCTGGCGCAGAGTTGCCACACACCCCTATTTCTGGCAGCCCCTCCTCTGTCCTTCTGCCTTTCTCTGGAGAATGCAACTGCTCTGCCCTGTCCTCATGACTTGCCTGTACCTTCTACAGCCCCTGGAAACCAGACATGCTCTACAGGAGAGGTCAGAGATACGAGGGAAAGAGCACTTCAGACTTTATTTACAGAAATGTCCAGGAATTGGTTTATCTTTCCTAAAGCAACAAATGGTGGGGCTAGAATGTGGTCTCTTGTGGATAATCCTTCTAGGCCCAGCATTTCACAATTTAATTTTAGCCCAGAGGTTCCCAGGCTTTCTCAGTTCACGGTCCCCTTAATATCTTCGTGATTTTTTTTTCATCTACCCTTAGGCCAAAAGAAATAACCTAACAGTTAAGTTTAAGCATTAGATACAGACAACTTGAAAGTGGTTGTGTGGTGTCCAACAAATGTTGCTGTGTTTCTCTCCAATGTAAAATATCGAGCAGCATCCCTGTGAATTTGTCCCAGGGTGCCTCAGCACCCAGTTTGAGAACAGTAGCCTTACTCTGTTTTCGATGTAGCATTCGTGATTTGGTCCCATAATCTACTCATTTGATGCAAACCAAGTTGAGTCCATAATTGGAAGTATCTGGGCACTTTACCAGTCCAGGGTGTTGGGACTTTATTCTTCAGGCTTCTTCTTTGGTGAGACCTGCTTAATAGTTCTCTGGTCATCTTGCTGCTGCCTAAGGTTCAAAGAGTGATAGGTGGGTGGCAAGTGATGGTGACAGTGGGGGCGGTGGCTCCGTACTGCCCTGTTGGAAGGGGTAGGGTGCCCCGGAGCTCTTCTCCTGGGCGGTCTGGGGAAGGCCTGGCTCCCTGATGAGCGGAACACAGGAGTTGATAGATGCAGACCTTGTGGTGCCTTCGAAAGGGAAAGTCCCTTTTCTACATTTTATTAGTTGAGGGTTCCGAGTACCTCGGCCCTCTGGTTGGCATGTGACAGCTCACGCGGGTTGAATTGTCTCTGGCTGTGTAATTCCACGCTGGATACGGCGTCTGCTCAGTGACGCGAGCCGTTTCACGTCCTCGATACAAGTGCTCGTAAGGTGTAAGGAGAACGAGAGGAATCTGAACCGTGCCCCTTCTGTCCTGCATTAGTGCCTGTTATGCCTTAGCCGCCACCAAACTGCTCTGCTGTTTGCACTTCCTTATAACTTCCCTTGCTGCTTATATTTCTTTTCTCCCCTCAGGTGTCTCTCCTTCCCTTCTAACTGGCAGCAGCCCCCTTCACCTCAGGAGCGGGCTTTAGATCCGCTCTGCCAGGCAGCTTGCTAACTTCTGTGTAGCTCTCTGAAGCAGGTAGAGAACCATTTTGCTAAATGCATGCCGCTTCCACTGCCTTTCTAGTTCTAACCCTTTGATGTTCCTTAGCCGTTTGCCTTATTTCCTCCAGTTTCAGCTAAAAGTATTGCTCAGTTTGCAGTATTATGCTACAATGTCTCTCGCAAGTACTCTACGGTTTGTGCACTGCTCCGGGGATGTAATTGTCTGCGATGTTTAAGATAAACTGGAGGGCTAAAGCCATTATCGAGAATGCTCACAGGACACCTCTTGATAAATGCTGGCATACGTAGCATTTCCATGCTCTAGAGATGGCTAGAATCAAGGAAGACCTAGAAAATGAAAATACTGCTCTTTTCCCATGGCATTCTTGTTTTGACTTATGACAGATGTCCAGAGCCTGCCTTTTTTAGAGACGTTGGTGTAGCTGCCCTTGTTCATTTGGTGTGACTTGTTACGATAGCACTTCTTTGCACCAAATGAGAGTTGGTTACCTTTAATGTTGATAAAGTGTTTTTCTTGGGCATTTCATCAAGGATGACTTTTGGATGGGCTGACTGAGTACAGTTTCTTTCCTCTACTTGTTCCCTTCCTCGCCCTCCCCATCTGACATAGCTATCCTTTAGTGCCCAGGATTTTTTTTGAAACATTAAATTCCCAGAATTGAGAAGGGGCAGTTTCCCATGTTTCCACACCAATGTGACTGTCCAGCATCAGTTTTGAAATGATTTTTAACTTTGTCATCTACTAACGCCATACCTTAAAAATGGCATTCTGTAGCTGTTTGTTAAGGTATGGATAAGATACTTGACTAGCTTCTTACGTTTTTGTAGAGGTCAGTGTTTTCCCGTGGCTCTGCCCTCTAGAAGGTGTGTGTTTTCCTTTCTCTCTTGCAGGACCTGGAGTTGCTGGCTATCTTACTGCAGGGACATCCTCGTCAGTCATGTCTAACCTGCCGCCTCCCGTAGACCACGAGGCAGGCGACCTTGGCTATCAGACTTGACACATTTGTGAGAGACAATAAATGCCGAAAGGCCAGTGCCCAGTCCACATTCCTCCAGCTGATACGTTGAAGCAAACTCTTACTGCCTTTCTCCTTGTTTCATGACAGTGTTACTCCTTTTTCTATAAAAATATTTTTATTTAGGAAAAAAAGTCAGTGATTCTAATTGTATCACGCTGTAAGAAAGCACTCTGTGGATCAACCGAAGTGGGTACACAAGAATTTTTTTTCTTGATGTATGTAAGCACATTCTGTTCCTTTATATCTGTTTACAAGACTGTGAATCAAAAAGACAAAACTTTCTTCCTAGTTTTTATAATGTTTTTTTGAATTAGTGTGACTGTGGGGTTGAACTGCAATCTACGGAAATTGGACTAGGTCACTTACCCCCGGAAAAGGGTCTTTCCCTCTTGCATCGAGTCCACGTGGCTGTCCTCCACCATCAAACACTATTAGGTTTTGTCCTTGCGCCTGTTCACTGGTATCCTCTCCTCAATCATTAACCTTCTGAGAGCTCACAGTACATGTCGGTATGTATAAACTGGCTTTACCAAATTGAATGAAAAAGGAGCTTGTGCAAAAAAATTTAAAAATTTAAACACGGATGTCAAGATGTTATGTAAGAGATTAGTGTAATTGTGAAATGTTCTATACATTATCAAATATATAAAGCTTTCTATATTGAATGTACATTATACAGATCATTCATATGTGTACATAAAATTTTAAAAATAAAGGGAATTGACTGCTTTGTTAATGAGATATATTTGTTCTAATTTAATTTTTCCCATGGAATACCTCTTACCTGTTCCTGAGACAGACTTGGCAGCAGGAATAAACAGACTTGCCTCACATTCACTGCTCCTCCTACAGACAAGTACATTGACACATCTGATCATCTGATTATTCCTAATGTCCTTGGTTAATAATTCTGGAAATCTAAATCTCCAGAAATGTAGCATTTCCTTTAGTTTCTATTAAGGAATTCAGTAGTGGGCGAGCCTATTAATACTCTGACGTATGAGACACATCGCCTGTCCACACATTCCAGTATTTTTAAGAGGTGAGAAATTTAGAGTGAGAACATATTTCAGATAACACAGATCTCAACATGTAGGTCTCCTAGTATGGTCACAAGCTGCAAGAAAATATGAACATGTAAAGAATACAAACACTTCTTAAAGAATGAGGAGATACCCAAACCTCCACATTGACTTTGAAAGCAAGAACCAAGTTTATTCCACAGTTGATGTGTAAACAGGGCTAGAATGGAATGGAATCACTAATTCAGAATTTTGCATAATCTCTCAAAGATTATGGAATAATATGCCCGTGTAAGTATTTTAATAGATAACTGATTTTAGTTTCCAGATAGTACTTGTCATAAAAATATGTTCATTAAAAGAGATTATAACAGCTAATTTAGGAGTAGGTGTTTTAGGAGAGTGCAAATCAATATAATTCCTTTAAATACTATGAGAACATAGATATTGTATTGATGATATATTTTTTTAAAGATTTTATTTATTTATTTGGCAGAGATCACAAGTAGGCAGAGAGGCAGACGGGGGGGCGGGGAGGAAGCAGGCTCCCCGCAGAGCAGAAAGCCCGACGCGGGGTTCGATCCCAGGACCCTGGGATCGTGACCTGAACTGAAGGCAGAGGCTTTAACCCACTGAGCCACCCAGGCGCTCCTGTATTGATGATATTTAAAAGGCTATTTAATCTACTATCATTGATATTTGGATACCAGTCATAGCTCATCTTCATTGAACATTGCCTGAAAGCCAAACATCGTATAAACTTACACATACATAGCCTCATTTAATCCTCAGAGCAAGCCTATGGGCTTGATACTGATAAAATTTTCATCTTCCAGGTGAAGAACATGGGCTCTGAAAGGCAAAGCAACTTAGCAAAAGTCACACAGTAAGTAACAGGGTAAGAAATCAAAGCTACTTAGACCTGACACCAATGACATCTGAGCCATGATCCTGCCACAGCAGCAATCTCCAGCAGGTGTACATAACTAGGAAAACTGAAGGGTTTTTTGTTTTGTTTTGTTTTGTTTTGTTTTTAAACTTTTTTTTTTTTTTAAGATTTTATTTATTTGTCAGAGAGAGAGGGAGAGAGAGCGAGCGAGCACAGGCAGACAGAGTGGCAGGCAGAGGCAGAGGGAGAAGCAGGCTCCCCGCCGAGCAAGGAGCCCGATGTGGGACTCGATCCCAGGACGCTGGGATCATGACCTGAGCCGAAGGCAGCCGCTTAACCAACTGAGCCACCCAGGTGTCCCAATTTTTAAACATTTTATATTGTAAACCAAAACAGATACAGAAAATCTCACTGAACAAATTAGTTTAATGCCTCATTATATAAGGCAAATCACCCTTGAAACTACCATCTAGGTCAAGAACTTTGCTAGCCTCTCCAGAGGCCGCATCATGTGCATCTATCAAATCAACAGCCCCTCCTTCCAAAAGTGACCACTCGTCCGACATTCCCTTGTTTTCCTTTGTAGTTTATCACCCGTGTGTACATCCTAAACGCTAGAGTTTGGTCTTGCACTTTTTCTTCTTTAAGTATCTTTTTGAGTCTTTTTTTAATCTTGTGGCTCCCTTTCTATCCCCCTTTCCCCCAAAATTTTGTTGAAGGCCCCAAGGCCATTTTTTTGGTTTGTTTTTCCCAGAGTTTGGAAATTACTGATCACACACTTATGGTGCAGTTCAACTTAATCCTATGTCCTTTGCATCCAAAATCTTCATCAGATTCAGGTTCTATCCCTTTGGCAAGACTAGACGGGTGTTGGGTTCTTCTGTTTAGAAGTACATTATGTCTGTAGGTAATGTGATATTGACAATAATGGAAGCTCATTGTGACTAGATCCATTCATCAGGAGTTACCAAATGCTGCTATTCTAAGTCCCTTTCACTTAATAACTGGAATACTTTTATAAGAAATGCTTCCTGCAAAAAAAAAAAAAATGTAAACAAGTAGGACTACGTCATACTAAAGTTTCTGCACAACAAAGGAAATCAGTAATACGAAAAAGTAACCTACTAAATGGTCAAAATACTTGTAAATTTTATCCAGTAGGGGATTAATATCCAAAATATGCAAAGAACTCAATAGCAAAAAATATTATTGAAAAAAGAGCAGAGGATCTATATAGACATTTCCAAAGAAGCCATATAGATGGCCAACTGGGACATGAAAAAATGTTTGACTTCACTAATGATCAAGGAAATGCAAATCAAAACCATGAGATACAACCTCATACCTGTTAAAATGGCAAGTATTGAAAAGGCAAGAGATAACAAATGTTGGAGAGGATGTGGAGAAAAGGGAACCCTCGTGCACTGTTGGGTCTGCAAACTGGTGCAGTCACTGTGGAAAACAATATGGAGGTTCCTCAAAAAGTTAAAAGTAGAACTACCGTATGATCCAGCTGTTCTCCATCTGGGTATCTGACGAAACAAAAACACTAATTGAAAAAGGTACATGCACCACCTGTGTTCTTTGGAGTGTTCTTTACAGTAGCCAAGATATGAGGACAACTGAAATGTCTATCAGTGGATGAATGGATAAAGAAGATATATGATATATATTCACATATATCATTCAGCCATAAAAAAGAATGAGATTTTGCCATTTGTGACAACATTGATGGACCTTGAGGGTATTACCCTAAGTGAAATAAGTCAGAGAGACAAATACAAGATTTCACTTATATGTGGAATCTCAAAAGCAAACGGACTAACATAAAATTCATAAACATGGAGAATGGATTAGTGGTTAGCAGGGGAGAAGGAGTTTGGGGGTAGGGAGAATGGGTGACACTATACAGTGTCAACTGTATAGTGATGGGTGGTAACTAGAGTTACTGTGGTAATCACTAGTTCCTACAAACAATTATTGTATAACTGAGACTAACAAAATGTAATATACCAATTTTACCTCAATAAAAGAAAGAGAAAAGAAAATGCTTTCTTTTATCTGCTGTTATCCAGTGGTACATTTCTATGGGAGAGGCACGATGAAGTCTTCATTTCCTTATCAACTTTCAAGATAATTAATTTACTCCCTGTCCTCTTCTGAAGGTGACCAGTTTGCTTTCTTACCATTATTTTTGTATTTTGGGGTATCATAGATTTAAACATTTGCTTTGTTTCACTCCTTTGCAGTTATGGGCGCACCTTGTTTTGTTGCACTTTGCTTTCTTGTGCTTCATGATACTGCTTTTTTTTTTTTTTTTAACAAATTGAAGGTTTTGGCAGCCTTGTGTCAAGCAACTTATGGCACCCTTTTTTCCAAAACCATTTGTTCATTTCATGTCTCTGTGTCACATTATGGTAATTATTGCAATATTTTGAGCTTTTTTACTATAACTGTATTTCTTGATATCTATGATCACTGATCTTTGATGTTGCTATTGGAATTATCTGGGGGAGTTACAAACCATGCCTGTGTAAGACTGTGAATTTAATAAATGTATGTGTTCTGGCTGCTCCGCTGACTGACTCTTCCCCAGTCTGTCCTCAGGCTTCCTATTCCCCCACACACAATAATACTGAGTTTAGGCCAATTAGTAACCCACAATGACCACAAAGTGTTTAAGTGAAAGGAAGAGTTGCACATCCCTGACTTTGATTTAAAAGCTAGAAATGAGGGACGCCTGGGTGGCTCAGTTGGTTGGACGACTGCCTTTGGCTCAGGTCATGATCCCGGAGACCCGGGATTGAGTCCCGCATCGGGCTCCCAGCTCCACGGGGAGTCTGCTTCTCCCTCTGACCTTCTCCTCGCTCATGCTCTCTCACTGCCTCTCTCTCAAATAGATAAATAAAATCTTTTAAAAAAATAAAAAATAAATAAAAAATAAAAGCTAGAAATGATTAAGCTGACAGAGGAAGGCATGATAAATCTGAGCTAGGTGGAAAGTTAGGCCTCTTATACCACACAGCCAAATTGTGAACACAAAGGAAAGTTCTTGCAGGAAATTAAAAGTGCTGCCCCAGTGAACACATGAATGTTAAGAGTGAAACAGCCTTATTGCTGACATGGAGAAAGTATGAGTGGTCTCAACAGAAGATTAAACCAGCCACAATATTCCCTTAAGCCAAAGCCTAATCCAGAACAAGGTCCTGACTCTTCAATTCTGTGAGGAAGCCGCAGAAGGAAAAGTCTGAACCCAGCAGAGGTGGGAGATTAAATCATGAGATTTAAGGGAAGCAGCCGTCTCCATAACATCAAAGTACAAGGGGAAGCCCCCAGTGCTAGAATAGAAGCTGCAGCAAGAGATCCAGAAGATCGAGCTAAGATAACTAGTGAAGGCAGCTGCACTAAGTAACAGATTCTCATTGCAGATGGAAAAAAATTGCAGCTGTCGAAAGAAAATGCCATCTAGGATTTTGATAGTTACAGAGAAGGAGTCAGTGCCTGGCTTCCAAGCTTTGAAAGACAGGGTGTTAGGGGCTAATGCAGCTGGTGACTTAAAGTTGAAGCCAATGCTTGTTTACCATTTGAATAATCCTTAAGAATTAGGTTAAATCTACTGTGTTTGTGCTCTGTAAATGGAATAAGAAAGCCCGGATGACAGCACATCTGTAGCCTGGTTTACTGAATATTTTAAGCCCACTATTGAGACCTCCTGGTCCGAAAAAAATATTTCTTTCAAAATATTATGGCTCATTGACAGTGCACCTGGTCATCCAAGAGCTCTGATAGAGACAACAAGATGAATGTTTCATGCCTGCTGATACAACATCCATGGGTCGTGAAGTAATTTTGACTTTCAGGTCTTATTTAGGAAATACACTTTGTAAAGCTTTAGGTGTCATAGCTAGTGATTTCTCTGAGGGATCTGGGCAAAGTGACTGAAAACCTTCCGGAAAGGATTCACCATTCTAGATGCCATTAAGAACATTTGGGATTCATGGGAAGAGGTCAGAATATCGACATTAACAAGTATCCGGCAGAAGTTGAGTCCAGCATGCACGGACTTGGAGGAGATCAAGATCTTGGTGGGGAAAGTAACTGCTGACGTGGCGGAAATAGCAGAACTACAAGTGGAGCTGAAGATGGGTCGGAGCTGCTGCAGTCTCGTGATAAAACGATCACATGAGGAGTCGCTTCTCATGGGTGAGCAAAGAAAGTGGTTTCTCGGGGCGCCTGGGTGGCTCAGTGGGTTAAAGCCTCTGCCTTCGGCTCAGGTCATGATCCCGGGGTCCTGGGATCGAGCCCCGCATCGGGCTCTCTGCTCAGCAGGGAGCCTGCTTCCTCCTCTCTCTGCCTGCCTCTCTGCCTACCTGTGATCTCTGTCAAATAAATAAATAAAATCTTAAAAAAAAAAAAAAGTGGTTTCTTGAGATGGAATCTTCTGGTGCAGATGCTGTGAATTGTCTGACAACAAAGTACTGAGAATATCACATAAACTTAGTTGATAAAGCAGCAGCAGGGTTTGAGAGCACTGACTCCAATTTTGAAAGTTCTACTGTAGGTAAAATGCTATCAAACAGCATCACAAGCTACAGAGAAATCATTTGTGGAGGTAAGAGTCAACCAGTATGGCAGAGTTCATTACCACAGTCACCCTAGACTTCAGTGACACCACCCTGATAAGTCGGTGGCCATCAACATCAAAGCAGGAACCCTATGCTTAGCACTTCTCAGCAATAAGGTGTTTTTTATTTTTTTAGAGCGGGAGCAGTGTGGGGGAGGGGCAAAGGAAGAAGGGGAGAGAGAATCCTAAGCAGACTCCTTGCCCAGCCTGGAGCCCGACGTGGGGCTCAGTCTCACAACCCTGAGATTGTTACCTGAGCTGAAATCAAGAGCTGGACTTGATTAACTCAAGTTAATTTTAGAGTTTCACCACCTGTGACCACCTTCCCTGCCACCCAGGCATCCTGCAATTAGGTTATTAATTATGTACATTTTTTTAGACAGAATGTTATTGCAGTTAATAAACTACAGTATAATGTTAACATTTTGTATATGCACTGGGAAACAAAAAAATTCATTTCACTCACCTTATTGTGATATTCACTTTATTTCAGTGCTCTGAGATTGACCGTATCCACAGGATCTCCAAGGTATGTCTGTATCTTTATTGAAATTGGAAGTGTCTTGTCTTTGTTACTGGAAGCTTCTTCAGCCTGGTTCCTAAGTCCTTTTTTTCCCCCCTTTAATGTGGTAAAGTACACATAACGTTTATCATCTTAACCATTTTAAGTATACAGTTAGGTGTTACTAAGTACATTCATAGTGTGCTATCATTAGCACCTCTATCTTCAGAACTCTTTTTCACCTTCTAAAACTGGAACTCTGTACTCATTAACTGAGGTAATGTACTTATGTAACTCCGTTCTCATTAACTCATTGCTAATTCTCCATTCTCCCTTTCCCCAGCCCGTGGCAACCACCATTCTACTTTCTGTCTCTGTGAATTTGACTGTTTGAAGTATCTCAAACAAGTGGCATCATACAGTGTTTATCTTTTAGTGCATGGCTTATTTCACTTTAGCATAATATCTTTAAATTCATTCATGTTGCATATGTCAGAATTTCCTTTTTAAGAATAATAGTATATCTCACATTTGTATGTATATCTCACATTTTCTTTTTTTTTAATCCCACATTTTCTTTATCCATCCCTCCATTAATGGACATTTAGGTTTCCATATTTTAGCTACTGTGAATAATGACACTATAAACAACAACTCAATTTAAAAATGTACAAAGGACTTAAATAGACATTTCTCCAAATAAGGCATACAGATGGCCAATATGCACATGAAAAGGTCCTGAATCACTAATTGCTAGGGAAATACAGATCAAACTACAGTGAGATGCCACCTCACACCCAGCAGGATGACTACTATCAAAAAACAGAAAACGAACATCAATGAGGATGTGGAGAAATTGGAACCCTTGTGCACTGTTAGTGGGAAAACACGATGGTAGAGCTACAGTGAAAAAACTGTGGCAGTTCCTCAAAAAAAAGAAGTAAAAATAATCACTCATCATTAAGGAAATGGAAATCAAAACCGCAGTGAGATACAACCTCACACCTGTCAGAAGGACTATAATCAAAAAGAGGAGAAATAACAAGTGTTGGCGAGGATGTGGAGAAAAGGGAACCCTCATGCACTGCTGGTAGGAATGCAAGTTGGTACAGTCACTGTGGGAAACAGTGTGGAGAATTTTCAAAAAACCAAAAATAGAACTACCACATGATCCAGCAATTCCACTACTGGGCATCTATCCAAAGGATACTAAAACTAATTGGAAAAGATATTTGCACCCCTATCATCATTGCAGCATTATTTGCAATACCCAAGATCTGGAAGCAACTGAAGTGACCACTGATAGATGAACCGATAAAGAAGATGTGGTTTATATCCAATGGAATGCTACTCAGCCATGATAGAGAACGAGAACTTGATATTTGTGGCGGTGTGGATGGATCTAGAGGTGTTACGCTAAGTGAAATAAGACATAGAAAGACATACCATATAATTTTTGCTTATATGTGGAACCTTAAATGAATAAAAAAGCAGAAACAGACTCATAAATACAGAGTACAAACTAGTACTTGTCAGAGGGAAGGGACATGGGGGTATGTGCAAAATAGGCAAAGGAGTGTGGGAGATACAGACTTCAGCTTCTGGGATGAATACATCCTGGGGATGAAAGGTACAGCATAGGGACGCCTGGGTGGCTCAGTTGGTTAAGCGGCTGCCTTCGGCTCAGGTCATGATCCCAGCGTCCTGGGATCGAGTCCCACATCGGGCTCCTTGCTTGGCGGGAAGCCTGCTTCTCCCTCTGCCTCTGCCTGCCACTCTGTCTGCCTGTGCTCGCTCTCTCTCCCTCTCTGACAAATGAATAAAAAAAAAAAAAAAAAAGTACAGCATAGGGACTATAGTCAATGGTATTATAATACCGTTGAACCCTTGTGAGCATAGTCTAAAGTATAGACTTGTTGACTCACTAATGCTGTACGCCCGAAACCAATGTAACATCGTGCGTCAACTATACTTCAATTTAAGAAAATAAAAGAATTACCATATGATCCAGCAATTCCACTTCTGGGTAAATGCCCAAAACAGCCGATGAAAAAGCAGGGCCTCCGACTGAAAACTGAGTTTTAATCTTTTGGAGTAGAGGGTTTACCTAAGACCTACACATGGAGCATTTTGCCTCGGTTCTCGGGTATAAAAGCAAGACAGCACAAGCACGGGGACAAGAAAGTAAATAGAGAACCTCTAGGGGGTGGAGTTGTCTGTTATGGTTGGTGTATAGGGGTTGAGAGAGAGAACCCAGCCTGTGACCCGGGGATGGCCGTTGCGCAGTATCTTGAGAGCCAGATGGAGGTGTGGGCATCCCAGCCTAATTGTGATTTAGGAAGGAGATCTGTGTTTGGAAACAGACAGCAGTGAGGTGTGATCAATTTAAGTTTATCTCAGGGAAGTTGGTCACAGGTGGTGAAACCCAGAGACACAGGTAACACACAGCCCATGTGGAGGAGCAGAGCGAGGGACGAACACAGAGAACAAGCCCTCACCAGGTGAGGATTATCACCAGGTAGCTGGAGAATACCTTTCAGTCCAGAAATTCTGTAATCCCTTTCCTTATCTTAAATTCCATTATAGAATGGAATGTCTCTAAATACCTAAGCTTAGCTAGGTTTTTGGAAAGAACAGTTTTATTAAAAAAAAAAAAAAAAAGTTACAGATAAATTTAGTCTATTTCTGGCAACTTGAGGACTAGAAATTTAATGGTCTGCTTGAATTTTCAGGACCTCATGGTGTCCTGTATGGTAAGCCACACTTCCTCTGGGGCATCTGGCTCACTGAGTAGAACATGTGACTCTTGATCTCCAAGTCCTGAGTTCAAGCCCCATGCCGGGAGCAGAAACTACTTAAAAAATAATAACCACCACTTCCCTTCGAGTGACCAGAGAAAGTGTGAGCAAGGAATGTGAAGACTCCTTCCAGCTTGTTTCCTTATCTACATGGTTGGGTTGACCATTGTTAGCCCCTCCTTTACAGAGCTGCTGTGAGGACTCTGAGAACCTCGCGCCAAACAATGGTGGTAATAATCCTGAGCCTTGAAGTCAGCAATTGTCAATAGCAATTTTTCTCCCTATGTTTATGATCAGGAATAGGGTAAAACAAATTTCAAGGACTTTAAGGTCTACATATAACGATTTGTAATGTTTTAGTCATTTTTAGAAGTAGTCATGTTGCTATGTAATCCCTAACTAAAAAGGAACTATCTTGGCTCCAATATCAGAGATGCTGCGGTCTTAGTCAGCAGATCCACCTGTTTCCTACAACGAAAACATCTTTTTCCCTGAGCTGCTGCTTGTGCGCAGGCAGCTGAGGTCCAAGAGGCAAATCCGAGAAAGTGACTTAAATTTGCTTCTGAATTGGGAAGAATGCCTGACAACTGAGTTCAATGAAAAGTTCCATCTGCGGACTGAAGCACAGATTATTTACATAGCCGAGCCAGTCTCGTTGTCTTCAAATGAAATGTAGAATTCAGAGTTTGAAGTTAGTTGATTAGAAAAAACTAGAGGGCAGCTGGCTGGCTGAGTCAGTAGATATGCAACTCTTGATCTTGGGGTTGTAAGCTTGAGTCTCACTTTGGGTATAGAGGTTACTTTAAAATATTAAAAAAAGAAAGAGGGACTCCTGGGTGGCTCAGTTGGTTGGACGACTGCCTTCGGCTCAGGTCATGAACCCGGAGTCCCGGGATCGAGTCCCGCATCGGGCTCCCAGCTCCACGGGGAGTCTGCTTCTTCCTCTGACTTTCTCCTCGCTCATGCTCTCTCTCACTGCCTCTCTCTCAAATAAATAAATAAAATCTTAAAAAAAAAAAAAAAAAAGCTAGAAAATACAGAACTCCTTGGGAAGTGGATTTCTAGCAAGGCTGAGAGATAGCAGCAACCAGTCTCCAGCTTCCCTTCCCAAAAGAAGCACCCAAAGCTAAAACCTTGGTCTGCAAAAGTCCAGATGGCAGGGCATGGAGTGACGGCTCTGCTGGTCAACAGCACACACCAAAACTTGAAACGGACACTGAGTTAGAACTGAGTAACTGGCTGGCTCCAGGGACCGAGTGTGCGTTTCTAGGTTTGTTGGGGCTTATTGAAAGTATGTGTGAAGGGGCGCCTGGGTGACTGAGATGGTTAAGGATCTGCCTTTGGCTCAGGTCATGATCTCCAGATTCTGGGATTGAGCCCCATGTTGGGCTCCCAGCTCAGCCGGGAGTCTGCTTCTCCCACTCCCTCTGCCTCTCCCAGTGCTTGTGTTCTCTCTGTCTCCATCTCAAATGAATAAATAAAATCTTTAAAAAACAATAACAACAACAAGGCGTGCCTGAGTGGCTCAGTGGGTTAAAGCCTTCAGCTCAGGTCGTGATCTCAGGATCCTGGGATCGAGCCCTGCATCGGGCTCTCTGCTCAGTGAGGAGCCTGCTTCCTCCTCTCTCTCTGCCTGCTGCTCTGCCTGCTTGTGATCTCTGTCTGTTGATAAATAAGTAAAATCTTTAAAAAAAAAGCATGTGTTAAGTTTTGAGTTATCCACATTATATCAGAATCACCGCTGATGCCCAAGGGTCTAGATGTTGATTCTAAGTAGTCCATACTCATTCACTTCAACCCCAAGAGGTTGTGTGGACTTGAAGTTGAACTCTCTGTGTCTCGGTCTTGTGTCACCCAGTCTGTTGAAGTGAGAGCAAGAGAGAGGCTACCAGTTGTCCTGGAGCGAGTTGGGGCCATCCAGACTGCAGTCCTGCCCTCACTGTGTGACCTCTCATCTTTAAATGAGGTCATTAATGCCTCCCTTACCCTGCTGTTTTGTCACTAACAAGCAACAGATGTAAACCCCTGATAGGGCGCCAGCCTCCTGGATGGCGTCAGGGAAGTCGCTGGTGTGGCAGGCAGAATCTACCCTGCTTAGGTCTTTGACATTGTGCATCTATTTCATCTATAAAATGTCTGAGTTGGTCAGTCAGGAAATATTTCACTCCTAGGAATCTGATGAAAGATAATGTAAGCCCTCTAGGCAAAAGTGTACAAAAGCACATATTTTTTAAATATTAGAGAACTCAGTCCCACTCTAATTCCAGTTAAAAAGCCCAGAGCTTGATAGCTTCTAAGAATCATGTATGATAGGGGCACCCGGGTGGCTCAGTGGGTTAAAGCCTCTGCCTTCGGCTCAGGTCATGATCTTGGGGTCCTGGGATTTAGCCCCATGTTGGACTTTCTGCTCAGCGGTGAGCCTACTTCCCTTCTTCTCTATCTGCCTACCTCTCTGCCCACTTGTGATCTCTGTCTGTCAAATGAATAAAATGTTTAAAAAAAATTATTATGATATTGTTTGCCACGAATTGGGCTTGTCATGAAATAGACTCCTCCGCTGTGGAATCTCTTCTAGTCATCAACGCTTTCCTATTGCTATTTTTTTTTTTTTTACTACCTATCTTTAATATGTTACTTAGCATTTTGAGTAAAAAACTTGACATCTGGGTTGTTGACCATCCACTAACTTCCAGACTGAAAAGAGTAAAAGGCAAGAGCAGTTTACTACGGGTTCCAGGGCCCATGAATACAGGAAGTAGGGTAGCCAGTTTAAAAGTTTATTTTCCCATCAAGCTTACCAAAGACATGTACACTTTCACCATTTTTACAAAGCCCACCCCATTTAGGAAAATAACTTTTAAGAGAAAAGAAAGTTCCCAGAACTGTTCATGGAAAGTCTCAGTTACATATAAGAATCAATGTTTACGCTTACATCTTTTAACATGGAAAAGGTATATGGTTTATCTAACAAGGTTATGTGGTTAGTATATATAAAGAGTTTTTGGTTATACGTCAGTGACAGTATATGTAAAATCAAATGTCTGCGAGGAACATTCGCCTCATTCCCTGGCCCTTGCCAAATGGCAGTATCTGTGGGCAGGAAAAGAGGAATTCCATGACCTCAATTTCTCTATTTCATGGAAACGTTTATGAAAATGTGACTTGAGTTAGTGAGGGAATGAGTCATTTGTCTTCAAAAAGAAAGGTCATATGGAAGTAATTCTGCAAATATTTAGTCGTGTGTAAACGCACTGAAGTTACTTCAACTAGAACTTAAGCTCAAACCCCACTCTCACCCTTGAATATTTTACAGGACTCAGAACAGCCCTCCGTGTACATCTCTCCAGTTTCCCAGCATTCCAGGAGAGGAAATGGAGCATGTTTCCTGGCTTTAAATGTGAGAGTTGGCCAGACACTGTCTTGTCAGCCCTGAGTGATGAAGAGGAATTCAGAATACTTATGCACGTCCTGAGTTTAGAGCAGGAAACCTTATCAGTTGCTACAGAGTTGACGGATACCCCACCCTTCATATACCCAGGACATTCCTAAAGCAGCTTAGCCTGATGGAAAACCTTTGAAGTCAAACCTAAGCTTGGATACCAACAAGTGTATACCTCCAGTCGGGATTTTAAGCATGAAAAAGGCCAAAACAGGAAGGAAAAAGGTAATTTGTAGAAAACAATAAAGGAAGAAGAGAACATTGGAAAAGAAAGGTATCACATTTAATACCTTTAGAGATAAACATTGCATGCACAAAACAACAGGATGCCACTTAAAAAAAAAATTTTTTTTTCCAGAGATTTAAAATCTGGTCTTACCAAAAACCACCAAACAGCAGAAATGAGAAACAATGGAAGACACTGAGAGATAACATTGAAGAAATTCCCTTAAGAAGCAGAATAAACAGAAAGAGATGGAAAAACAGGAGACAGAGTTAAAGTAGGGGAGGCCCAGTCTAGGAGGCCCATTATCCAAAAAAAAAAAGGTGAATCCAGAAAGAGAGTTTTGAAAGGGAGGTGTTATGGATTTGTGTCTCTCCTCCCAAATTCCTATGAAATCCTAAACCCCAAGGTACTGGGATAATGAGGTGGTGCCTTGGGAAGTGATAAGGTCGTGAGGGTGCCCTTGTAAAGGGACCCCAGAGAGCTCTCTCGAGATCTTTCTGCCATGTGAGAACACAGTGAGGAAGCAGCACCGCGAAACCAGAAACAGGGCCCTCCCTGGCTGCCGAATCTGCTGGTGCCTTGATCTTGGACTTCAAGCTTTCAAACCTCTGAAAATTGAGCCAACCAGTTTATGGTATTTTGTTATAGCAGCTTGAGCTAAGATGGGTGGAGAACAAAATAAAAAATTCAAAAGCATTCCCAGAAAGGAGGAGTATGCCACTGAGTACCCAGTCCAACAGATGAAAATAAACCCTCACAAACGCACGTCATTGTGAAATTTTACAATACCGAAACAAGAAGTTCTCATAAATTTCCAGGGTGTGGCAGGAGATGGAGAGGACATTTCTTAGAAAGGAGCAAGAATCAGAATTGCACTAGATTTCTCAACACTGAATGTTAAAAGACAAAGGGGTGATGCCTTCAAAAGTCTAAGGGAAAAATAATTCCCCAGCCTAGGATTCTAGAGTCAGCCAAACTCCCAGTTAAGTGAGGGGACAACATTTAGACTTGAAACACCAGGTCTCAGATTTACTTCCCACAAATGTCTTACAAGAATCTCCTGAATGATGATGTTCTCCCCCTGAGTGGGGTAACCAAGAAAGGAAGGAGGGATTCTCCAAAAGGTGATGAAGAGATGCTAAATCAAGACAAGAGCTAGCAGCTGACTTGGAGCATGACCAGTTCAGACCAGAGCAGTGCAAGAGACTCTGGGAACAAACTCTTCTAGGAGATGAAGCTGATAGTCTCTGGGCTCAGCATCCTGAGAGGAAAAGAGACTGAGGTACCTGAGGCAGGAGTTTCTCGAAGAGTCAAAGGGCGGAATAATCTCCGTGGGGCCACGTGGTGCCGTGAGGTTCTGACTGGTTCTTCCCTAATGACAATGCTAATATGATTATACAGGGAGAATAAAAGAACAGGATGTGTGTGAGAGACTGGTGCATGTTTGGTGGGGAGAGAAGACAAAAGACAATTGAATCTTCCAAATGCAGAAATCAAAAGATGATGGCAAAAGGTAAAATGAATAAAGCAAGGGATAGCAGTATAACAGACTATAGATGAATAGTAGTGTTTTGTCAAGGTCGCATTTCCCACATGTAATCAATGTGTTATGGCCAAGTGCCACGATGTCTGCAACTAACTCAAATAGCAGAGAGAGAGGAATGCAAATGTGAATCTAGGTGAGGGTATATGGGTATTCATTATACTTGTCATATAACTTTTCTGAAGGTGTGAAAGTTTTTCAAAAAAACCTGGGAGATAAGAAGTAGTGTAATTGCATTATTTGGAAGCAGATAACCATGCTTATCAATTAAAAGTTTTTAAGTGGTTGCCCATGGGGCTTGGAGATGAGCATATTGGAGGGTGGGAAGGAGGAAGCACTGTGCCTCATAACTAGCTTTTTTTTTTTTTTCATAGCTAGCTTTGAATGGTGCTTGCACTCTTGAACTCAGACATAGACACTTTTTATTAAAAGCTAAATTTTAAAAAATTAATACAACTTAGGGGAAATTTAAAATTAGCAAAACCAAAACTTTTTTAAAAAGCAGCTTTTTTACATACAATGTATGGGAAATATAATAGAAAAAATATCTGCCACGACAAAAAGAAACACAAAATAGTTAGGGACAACCTTAATATGAACTATGCTAGATTTATATGGAGTTTGGCCCTCTACTGAGTGACATAAAGCAATTCTTGAGTAGAGAGATGTGTCTTCTTCCTGGTAGGATGATTCAATATCGTAGAGGTGTCAGTTGTCCCCAAAGTAAACTCAATGCAATCTCTAAGTCCCAATAAAATAATTTATGGCTTATTTGGGAGAATGCTACAAAAACATGTGAAAGAAATGGATAAGGAATTACTCAACCAGATCTTAAAGCTATAGAAAATAACAACTGGAATAGGCACTGTAAACAAAAGGTCAACAGAAGCAGTCTTAAAAATCAGTCCAAGTATACGATAACTAGCTCGGGACAAAGACGTGTGTACTTGGGTGAGTGGAGAAATGGTTCCATCAAGGAAACTGGCCAGCTATTATATATAGGCCCCACCCTATCTAGAAAAGGATGTATATAATGAGCCCCTACCTCATCTTCTTACACGCACATATATCCCAGCTGCACCAAAGGTTTAAAGTGAGAAATGAAACTATAAAATCTATTAAGTAAAATTGAGTGAACCTTGGGATCTAGCCAGTTGCCTTGCCAGAGCCACAAGCATCATCCTTGACTTTTAGCCTGTCCTTCACCACACCACTTTCATTTAATTCTATTTGTCGCTTCTGTATCTTGAGTACCTGTACAATGTATGGTCACTCTGTCCCCACCACTGTGTATAGGCCTCTCACCTGTCTTCCCTGCACCAGTGCAACAGGACCCCAACTCCTGTCCTTACTTCCAGCACAGTCTGAATCCAATCCATTCTTCATGGAGCAATAGTTCTAAAACTCAGGTACAGTCTTTTCAATCCCGTGTTTAATGCCCTTCCATGGCTCCTCACTGCTTGTAGTCCCAAGTCCAGTGCCTCCTCTTGGATTACAAGGCCCTCTGTGATCATCTCTGCCACTATCTCTGCATCCTCTTTGGAAATAGGGACATTCTCCGTTTTTAGAATTTGCCAGCCTGTTCTCTCAGACCTTCACACACATGGTTCCACCCAGAACATTTTTCTGTCCTCCTCTCACCTTCTGTTCTTCCCATCTGCTGGAGTTGGTGGACTCCTCAAATGAAAGCATTTTGTTTAATTAACCATCTCTCTGCGGGAAGTATGTTTTCTGAGTACAGAGAGCACGTCTGTCTTGTTCATCTGTAGATCTTCCAGAATGTAGCAGGTTCATAGAACATAACAGGCACTCATTCATTGATGAATGAATTAAACTGTGCTTGTATAAATTAGTTCTTTTTTATGATTAAAAAATATAATAGCCCAAATCCACATGGTACAAAATGGATGTTAACGTCCAACAGCAACCTTTACCAGTTGACATTAGTAAAGTCACGGGCTGTGTCTGAATTAGTGCTGTGTGGGCTAGTTTCCAAAATTACAAATTCCTGCTTCAGGCCAGTCTCTCCTACTTCTAGGTATATTCAACAATGCCAGTTTTTCAGAATCTGACCCAGTGAGGCTTGGGGCTGGAATTAGTGTTCCCAAATAAGCAGAAATCCCACCTGTTATCTTGCTTCACTTCTAGATTCTTCATTTGCACTTGCTTCAGACTCATCCTGCATACTGTCCTCAGCTTTCTATGGTGGAAATAGACTCTAAAAAGAGAAATTTTTGAAAATACTTTCTTTTATTATCTACATACCAATTAATCTTCTCAAGGTTGTGTGGTAGATAAAAATCTGGCCCTAACCAGGACAAATGGTTGGGGGTTAGGGTTGAGTGACATGTCAGCTGGATGAACACCTCCTGAGAACAAGGACATCCAGGCTATCCACAAGTGCATCCCCTGTGGGTGCCCAGGAAGGGCCAGCAGAGCTGCCCACGATTGCAGGTGTCCTCTTTCTCAGCTCTATGTTCAATCGAGACTTCTTTCAATTCCAGATGGTCTAGTATTGTGTTGTTTCAACTAGATATAAATAAGAAATCTTTTTGATTCAATACACTTCAAAGAATCATGGGGCAGCAAGCTAACAATGAATAGGAAGGAAATATCTTAAGTCCCTTAACATTCTTGCTCCACTTCTGGCAAAATGTTAGAACCTCCATGAATAGCTGTTTCTGCTTCTCTTCTTTTCTTCTGGATGGTTTTTGTCTCAAATTTTGTCAGCAAAAGAAAGGTTAAAAAAAGAGGGGTACCTGGATGGCACACTCAGTTAAGCGTCCAACTCTTGGTTTTGGCTCAGGTCATGATTTCAGGGTTGTTGAGATGAGCCCCGCTTTGGGTTCTGTGTTCCATGCAGAGTCTGCTTGAGTCTGCTTGAGACTCTTTCCCTCTCCCTCTCCCCCTCCTCTCTCTCTCTCAAATAAATAAATCTTTTTATTTATTTATTTTTAAGATTTTATTTATTTGAGACAAAGAGCATGAGCAGAGGGAGAGGGAGAAGCAGACTTCCATCTGAGCAGGGAGGCCCTCATGAGTCTCAATCCCAGGACCCTGGGCTCATGACCTGAGCCAAAAGCAGATGCTTAACCAACAGAGCCACCCAGGTGCCCCTAGTCCAGCTGTCTTGAAGGATTGGAAGGACGTTTCTTTCAGAAAGGTTTCAAATGGATTTAGAATTTAAATCTAACTTCAACCAAAGGAGGAAGTTTGCACAAAGGAGGAAGACTGCACAGGTCAACGGGTCCATGTTGATCTTGTCCCAGAAGATCACCTGTGAGAGATTACCTGTGACAGGATGCTCATTTGCTCCTCAGCCCTCCAGAGAAGGGGAGCTTGCTCTTTCTGGCACAGAACATCTGTATCTAGGGAGAACACCTTCTCTCCAGCCTTATTCATGGCTTCGTCCTTTAATAGTAGAAAGTTCATTTAGGATCTTGGAGACAGATATAAGAGTCATGATGGGCTAAACTAAATAAAATGCAACAACTAAGACATTTGGAGACCATTTTCCCTGACTCCAAAAACCTCATTATAAACAATATTACAGAGGGTAAATTGGGAGAGAAAAATTGATGATCACAGTTTTGTATTTTGTAAAAGTGTTGTCTCCGGTTTCCCATGACAAGATAGGTATTAATTCCCACCAACGTGGAGGGGTACTCTGCATCATAGTTTACACTTTTCTCTTCTGAAATATTAGAGCCAGCCTTTTATTTCCATTCAGAAACCCTAACCACCCTGAACAAATACCGATTTCCCCTGAAATGATCTTTAGGAGTGGTTCTACTGCAGGTCCTTGGTGCACTAGAAATGCTTAGCAGTTCCTTGTCATGCTGAGTTGTTTTCTTTTTTCCCCCCTAAATACAGGAAATCCACCGGACTTAACTTTTTCCCTTCACCGGCTAACATAAAAGATAAAAAATCACTGTCTTCCCTTAGTTGACATAGTGCACAGTTGTCTTTGGCTGTTCGTCATCTGCTCTCCATTACTAATAATGCCCAAGTCCTTTTCCCCACTGAGTATGATTTGGGTGAGAAGACCTCTCACACTGTGGACTGAAGAGGAGAAGCTGGTTCTCTAATACTGCAGCCTGTCCAATACGAGCCACATGTGACTATTGAGCACTTGAAATGTATCTGAAGAACTGAATTATTTACTTCATTTTAATTAACTTATTTATTTTTTATTGAGGTATAATTGTCATATAATATTAGTTTAAGATTACAATTAGTGATTTGACATGTGTACACATTGTGAAATGGTCACCATAGTATGTCTAGTTACCATCTGTCACCCACAAATGGTCATCGACGTCTAGTTACCATCTGTCAATACGATACTATTGACTGCATTCCCCATTCTGTACATTATATCCCCATGACTTACTTATTTCATCACTGGAAGTTTGTACTTATTCCACTCCCTTCTGGCAACCACCAATCCATCCCCTGTATCTATGAATCTGAGATTTATTTCTTTTGATTTTTAGATTCCACATATAAGTGAAATCATACAGTATTTATCTTTCTCTCTCTGACTTATTTCACTTGGTATAATGCCCTCTAGGTCCACATTGTCACAAATGGCAGGATTTCCTTCTTCTTTATGACCAAGTACTATTCTACTCTACTGCACCTTTATCCATTTATCTATCAGTAGACACTTAAGTTGCTTCCATATCTTGGCTCTTGTAAATAATGCTGCAATGAACATGGGGTGCACATATCTTTTCCAATTAGTGGGGTTTTTTCACATTTTTAAAATTTAATTTCTTTTCAGTGTAACAGATTTCATTGTTTATGCACCACACCCAGTGCTCCATGCAATGCGTGCCCTCTATAATACCCACCACCAGGCTCCCCCAATCTCCCACCCCCCTCCCCTTCAAACCCCTCAGATTGTTTTTCAGAGTCCATAGTGTCTCATGGTTCATCTCCCCCTCCAATTTCCCTCAACTCCCTTCTCTCCATCTCCCCATGTCCTCTGTGTTATTTCTTATGCTCCACAAATAAATGAAACCATATGATAATTGACTCTCTCTGCTTGACTTACTTCACTCAGCATAATCTCTTCCAGTCCTGTCCATGTTGATACAAAATTTGGGCATTCATCCTTTCTGATGGAGGCATAATACTCCATAGTGTATATGGATCATATCTTCCTTATCCATCCGTCCATGGAAGAGCATCTTGGTTCTTTCCACAGTTTGGCGACCGTGGCCATTGCTGCTATGAACATTGGGGTACAGATGGCCCTTCTTTTCACTACATCTGTATCTTTGGGGTAAATACCCAGTAGTGCAATTGCAGGGTCATAGGGAAGCTCTATTTTTAATTTCTTAAGGAATCTCCACACTGTTCTCCAAATTGGCCGCACCAACTTGCATTCCCACCAACAGTGTAAGAGGGTTCCCCTTTCTCCACATCCTCTCCAACACACATTGTTTCCTGTCTTGCTAATTTTGGCCATTCTAACTGGTGTAAGGTGGTATCTCAATGTGGTTTTAATTTGAATCTCCCTGATGGCTAGTGATGATGAACATTTTTTCATGTGTCTGATAGCTATTTGTATGTCTTCACTGGAGAAGTGTCTGTTCATGTCTTCTGCCCATTTTTTGACATGATTATCTGTTTTGTGAGTGTTGAGTTTGAGAAGTTCTTTTTTTTTTTTTTTTAATTTTTAAATTTATTTATTTGTCAGAGAGAGAGAGAGGGAGAGAGAGAGAGAGCAAGCACAGGCAGACAGAGTGGCAGGCAGAGGCAGAGGGAGAAGCATGCTCCCTGCCAAGCAAGGAGCCCAATGTGGGACTCGATCCCAGGATGCTGGGATCATGACCTGAGCCAAAGGCAGATGCTTAACCAACTGAGCCACCCAGGCGTCCCGAGAAGTTCTTTATAGATCCTGGATATCAGCCTTTTTTCTGTACTGTCATTTGCAAATATCTTCCCCCATTCCGTGGGTTTCCAATTAGTGTTTGTGTTTTCTTTGGATAAATACTTAGTAGTGAAATTAGTGGATCATATGGTATATCTACTTTTAATTTTTTGAGGAACCTCCATACTGTTTTTCACAGTGGCTGCATCAGTTTACATTCTCACCAGCAGTGTACAATGATTCCCTTTTCTCCACATCCTTGCCAACACTTGTTCCTTGTCTTTTTCATTTTAGCCATTTTGACAGGTGTAAGGTTATATCTCGCTAAGGCTTTGATTTGCATTTTCCTGATGATGAGTGATATTGAGCATCTTCTCATATGTCTATTGGCTGTGTATGTCTTTTTTGGAAAAATGCTCAGGTCCAACACCCATTTGTAAAGTGGATTTGTTGTTGTTATTGAGTTGTGTGTGTTCTTATATATTTCGGATAGTGACACCTTCTTGGACATATAATTTGCAAATATCTTCTCCCATTCAAGAGGTTGCCTTTTTGTTTTGTTGATTGTTTCCTTTGTTGTGCAGAAGCTTTTTAGTTTGATATAGTCCCAATAGTTTATTTTTTATTTCCCTGGCTTTTGGAGTTAGGTCCAAAACTTGTATATTCTTGCCTCCTTTGTTATAAACTAATTGACCATATATACAGGGATTATTTCTGGACTGTTTTGTTCCATTGATCTATATTGCTTTTTTTTTAATGCCATCTGTTCTTAATTACTGTAGCTTTGTAGTATAGTTTGAAATCAGGAAGCATGATGCCTTCAGTTTTGTTCTTTGTTTTGGCCATTTGGGATCTTTTGTGGCTCCATAATAGTAGCGGATTTATTTGCTCATGTTCTGTGAAATATGCCACTGGAATTTGATAGGGATTGCCTGGAATCTTTAGATTGCTTGGGTAGTATAGATATTTTAACAATCTTAAATCTGCCAATCAATGAGCATGGAATATCTTTCTGTTTGTTTGTGTTGACTTCAATTTCTTACATCAGTGTTTCAAGTTTTCAGTGTACAAGTCTTTCACCTCCTTGGTTAAGTTTGTTCCTAAGTATTTCTTTTTGGTGCAATTGTAAATGGGATTATTTGCTTAATTTCTCCTTCTTCTACTTCATTATTAGTTATACGAGTGCAATGGATTTCTGTATATTGATTTTTTTATCCTGTGACCTTACTGAATTCATTTACCATTTCTACTAGTTTTTTGGTGGAGGCTTTCAGGGTTTTCTATATCTGCAAATAGTGAAAGTTCTACTTCTTCCTTACCAATTTGGATGTCTTTTATTTCTTTTTATTTTCTGATTGCTGTGGCTAGAACTTCCAGTACTATGTTGAATAAAAGTTATAAGAGTTGACATCCTTATCTTGTTCCTTATCTTAGGGGAAAAGCTCTCAGTTTTTCACCATTGAGTATGATGTTTGCTGTGGGTTTTTCATATATGGCCTTATTTGTTGAAGTATGTTCCCTCTAAACCTATTTTGTTGAGAGCTTTTTTTTTTTTTTTTTTTTAAAGATTTTATTTATTTATTTGTGAGAGAGAGAGAGCACGCGCACAGGCAGACAGAGTGGCAGGCAGAGGCAGAGGGAGAAGCAGGCTCCCTGCAGAGCAAGGAGCCCGATGTGGGACTCGATCCCAGGATGCTGGGATCATGACCTGAGCCGAAGGCAGCTGCTTAACCAACTGAGCCACCCAGGCGTCCCGTTGTTGAGAGCTTTTATCATTAATGCTTTTTCTGTATTTGAAATGTATCTATTAAAATGATCATATGGTTTTATCCTTTCTCTTGTTGATGTGATGCATCACATTAATTGATTTGCAATTATCGAACCATGCTTGCATCCCAGGAATAAAACCCACTTGACTGTGGTGAGTGATTTTTTTTTAATGTATTGTTGGATTCTGTTAGCTAATATTTGTTGAGAATTTTTGCATTGTGTTCATCAGAGATACTGGCCTGTATTTCATCTTTTGTGGGTATCTTTATCTGGTTTTGTATCAGGATAATGCTGGCTCATAGAATGAATTTGGAAAGAGCCCTTCCTCTTCTGTTTTTTGGACTCGTTTGAGAAGGAAAGGTATTAACCCTTCTTTAAATGTTTGGTAGAATTCCCCTGTGAAACTGATTCTGGACTTCGGTTTGTTAGGAGTTTTTTGATTAGTGATTCAATTTCATTGCCAGTATCTGTCTGTTCAAATTTTCTATTTCTTCCTGAATCAGTTTTGGAAAGTGACATGTTTCTCGGAATTTATCCATTTCTTTTAGTTTGTCTAATATGTTGGCATATAATTTTTCATGTTTCCATATAATCCTTTGTACTTCTGCGGTGTTGGTTGTTATTTCTCTTCCTTCATTTCTCATTTTATTTATTTGAGTCCTCTCCTTTTTCTGATGAGCCTGGCTAAAGATTTGAATTTGTAGATCTTTTCAAAGAACTGGCTCCTGGTTTCATTGTTCTGTTCTTTTGTTTGTTAGTCTCTAATTTATTTATATTTTAATCTTTATTATTTCCTTTCTTCTACTGGGCTTTGGGCTTTGTTTGTTCTTTTTCTAGCTCCTTTAGGTGTAGGTTAGGTTGTTTGAGATTTTTCTTGCTTTTTGAGTTAGGCCCATGCTGCCCTAATCTTGGACAGTTGTGTTTTCATTTTCATTTGTCTCCTTGTATTTTTTAATTTCCTCTTTGATTTCTTGGTTGGCCCATTCATTGTTTAGTAGCATGTTATTTCACCTCCACTTATTTGTGTTCTTCCAGATTTTTTCTTGTGGTTGATTTCTAGTTTCATACTTTCATGGTCGGAAAAGATGCATGATATGATTTCAGTCTTTTTGCATTTATTGAGACTTATTTTTGTGGCAGAAGGTCCAGCTGTTGTGACTGCAGTCAAACTGGTATATGGAGTCACTTTGGAATGTTGCTGGTCCCCTCCAGAACTGCTTGAAGGATGAGACAATAATAGCCACATTGGAGGGACTCCTGCCTAGTTGGGGTGGGGGTTGGATGGGGCAGATCTGCAGGAGAATGCAGGGGCAGGTTGCTTGGTGTTAGCATGGCAGGTGGAGAGTGTTCATCCTGGTTCCTACAGATGTCCAGCTATCTAGGCTTGGGGAGTAGGTAGGGCAGAGAAGTGTCACCAGCTCTTTTGTTCATAGTGAAGTCTCCTAAAGATCCCTGCCCCTGCCCCCAGCACCAGTTCTGAGATAAGTAAATAAATCTCTTGTGAATAAGCCAGGTGTTTTTCAAACTGCTGCTTCTATCCTGTATCTTGGTGCATTGTTGTTTGTTACACAGTTTCTTTAAGGTGTGTGTGTGGGGGGGCTCAGTTTCCTATTGCCCACTGGCTCTGCCAGAAGCAAGTTCACTGATTTTAAAGTACCCAGAATTAAGTCCTGCTGGTTGTAAAAACAAACAAACGAACAAACAAACAAACAAACAAACAAACTTAAGCCTGACTGGTTTTCAAACCCAAATAGTATGGGGACTTCTCAGTGTAGGTCCTCTGTGCCTGAGCTGCCTGGTGTGGGTTCTTCTCTCCCTGCTCTGTGCTTGTACCGTCTGTCCCTCTGTTTTTGGTTATTCTTGCTGGGAGTTTAGTTCCTGACCTGTCCTACAGTTTTTGATATGGCCTTCTTTCTATGATTAGCTATGGAAAGTCTGTTCTGCCAGTCTTTTGGTCATTTTCTAGGCTGGGTGTACTAATGTGGCTGTTATCTAGACATGTGTGTGGGTTGAGGTGTGCTTAGTATCCTCCTATTCTGCCATCATTCCCACCAACTGTTTAAGTAATTATTGTTAGGTATGTACTACTGTTATTTTATTAAATGTTTTCTGGCTATTTTTATAGTTTCTCGCCATTCCTTTCTATTCCTTTTTCTCTCTTTGTGGTTTGACAATTTTCCTTAGTGTTCTGTTTAGATTCCTTTCTCATTTTCTTGTGTGTATCTACGATACGTTTCTGCTTTGTGGTTACCATGGGGTTCACATATATCATCCTATGTATATAATGGTCTTATTTTAAGGTATGGTAACATATTTGAACACACCCCAAAACTCTACATTTCTAGTCCCCCTAAATTTTGTTTTGATGTCACTTTTTACAGCTTTTTAAATGTATCCTTTAATTATTGTAATTTTAGTTGATTTAATTAAGTTTGTCTTTTAACCATATTAATAATTTGATAAGTGATTAATCCACTATCTTTACTGTTTACCTTTGCAGTGAAAGTTTTATCTTTATATGTTTTCCTGTTATTAAATAGTGCTATTTCTTTTCAGCTTAAAGAAATCCATTTCATATTTCTTATAAGGCTGGTTTAGTGTGATGAATCCTTTAGTTTTTACTTTTTACTTTTTTTTTAATTAAAGATTTTATTTATATATTTATTTATTTTAAAGGTGGGGAGCAGAGGGAGAGTGAGAATCTCAAGCAGACTTGGCACTAAGCATGGAGCCCAAAGCAGGGCTTACTTAATCTCATGACCCTAAGATCATGACCTGAGCCGGAATCAAGAGTCCAACCCTTAACTGATTGAGCCACCCAGGTGCCCCATGTTTTTGTTTTTCTGTAAAATTCTTTGTACCTCCTTGTAGTCTAAATTATAAACTTGCTGGGTAGAATATTCTGGGTTGTACAGTTTTTCCTTTTAGTACTCTGTCATGCCACTTTCTTCTGGCTTGCAAAATTTCTGCTGAGAAATCTCATACTTTATAGGGTTTTCTTTGTATGTAAATAATTGTTTTGCTGCTTTTAAGATGCTCTATCTTTAATTTTTGACATTTTATGTCTTTTAAAACTTTCTTTTATTTGAAAGAGAGAACAAGCAGTGGGGAGGAGCAGAGGGAAAGAGAGAGAGAGAAGCAGACACCCTGCTAAACAGGAAGCCTGATGTGGGGCTTGATTCTAGGACCCTGAGATCATGACTTGAGCTGAAGGCAGACACAACTGATTGAGCCACCTAGGTACCCTAATGTGCCTTATTTTTACTTATAATGTGGCTGTCTTTGGGTTCATCTGATTTGGAATTCTCTGGTCTTCCTGGACCTGGTTGTCTGTTTGCTTCCCTAAGTTAGGGAAGTTTTCAGACATTATTTCTTCAGTTTTCTGCCCCTTTTTCTCTCTCTTTTCCTTCTGGAGCCTGTTATTTTCCTTGATTTTGTTCCACAGATCCCTTAAACTATCTTCAATTTCACTTTTTTTTTAAAGATTTTATTTATTTATTTGACAGACAGAGATTACAAGTAGGCAGAGAGGCAGGAAGAGAGAGGAGGAAGCAGGCTCCCCGCCAAGCAGAGAGCCCGATACGGGGCTCAATCCTAGGACCCTGAGATCATGACCTGAGCTGAAGGTAGAGGCTTTAACCCACTGAACCACCCAGGTGCCCCCTTCAAATTCACTTTTTAAAAAATTATTTTTCCTTAAGGCACCTGGGTGGCACAGTGGGTTAAGTGTCCAACTCTTGGTTTTGGCTCATGTCATAATCTCAGGGTCATGAGACTATGCTCAGTGCAGTCTGCTGAAAATGTTCTCTCCCTCTCCCTTTGTTCCTCCCCACCACACTCATGCATGCTCGCTCGCTCTCAAAAATAAAGAAATCTTTTTAAAAATTTAAAAATGCTTTTTTTCTTTTTGCTGCTCTGTTTAGTGTGAGTTATACTGCTCTGTTTTCCTATTTGCTGATCCATTCTTCTGCTTCATCTAGTCTGCTCTGAACCCCTCCAGTGTAAATATACTGTTCAATTCTGTTCAGTTGTACTTTTCAGTTCTGTGACTTCTGTTTAGTACTTACGTGTTCTCTTTGTTGAAGTTCTCATTTGTGTTCTTCCATTCTTCCTGAATTGGGTGGCATCTGTATGACCTTTACTTTGAATTCCTTTTAGGTAGGTTATTTATCTCCATATTATTAAGGTCTTTTTCTGAGATTTTTGTCTTTTTCTTTTCTTTGAAACGTATCTGTTTCCTCATTTCATTTGACTCTCTGTGTTTGTTTCTTTGTATTAGTCAAAACAGCTACTTCTCTCAGTCTTGAAGGAGTGTCCTTGTGTGACGATGATCCTTCTTATTCAACCTTGTTCAAGCTCCTGGTTGTCTCTTGAACCTATGTAATTGTCTAAACCACCTGATTTATTCTTGATATGTCGCTATTATTGAGAGTATACCAAGACCTGTCAATGATCCAAGAAAAGGAATCTTAGCACCTAGTTTTAGGCTGATTGGAAGCCAGACCTCAGGCAGCAGTTTTTAAAATATACAAATATGTACAGTCTCGTGGGCAATTGTAATTCCCGTTCACCTCCAGACTAAGAAGTGTCTATAGGGTGACAGTTGTAAAAAACTGAGGCTTCAGACAAGTGTATAATCTCCAGAGAATTCTTACCATGCTGTAGCAAGGCCGAGGGTTGCACAAGGATGGTGTGTCCCTGGGAGTGCTTTCTTAGCCTCTAGATGTATGGGAATCCTTCAGCCTGTCCCTGTCCTTTTTTTGCAGGAAGACTGGAGTTGTGTTTCAGTTTGCTGTCTGTGCAGTACCCTGGGGGTTGTGGACTGCTAACAACTGTCTTTCCAATTGTAATAGTCCTGTGGAGCTCTGGCCACCAGGCCACCTCTCGGCCACCAGGGTCAAGCAATCAAGGGGCATCCCCTTCTATGACTTTCATAAGCATGCGGGCTTTAGCAAGGCAGCTAGAGAATGTAGGGGGTGGGTCATACTTGCTGGCTTCAGAAAGCCGGAGGGAAAATACCTTTACTGTGTGTCAGCCTGTGTTTCAGCAGTGTAGCAGGAGAGTGGCTTGTCTGTACATTTGTGCCAGCTTTAGGCTGGGAGTGGGAGAATAACCTGACCGTTCACACACACTAGCCCCAGCCATAGAGGGAGTCCATTGCAACTGCTGGCACTCTCTGGAGTCAGCAGTGCCAGGACCACTCCCCCTGCCCATCCTCGTGAGAGGGTATGTCCAGCTCATGTGCCTGTGCTGGTAGGCTATATGGAGAGGGCAACAGTGCTGTCCTCTAGTGCTTCTTCTCTGGAGAGAGTCTCAGCTGTCTCCTGCTCCTCGAGCCAGTGCCCCCACGTTAGCAAATGAAGCTCCCTCACCTATAGTCCAGGTGCTTTTAAACTACCCCCCCCCACACACACACTGGGTCTAGAGTGAGTGAAACTGCATGTGAGCCCTCTAAGAGAGTAATCTCAGTTTCCTCTAGCACTTTGGGACCCCAAGAAGTCAGGCCCATTGGCTTTCCAACCCAGATATTCTGGGACTTACCTTTCTGGGGTGCCCAATGTGGGGCACCAACCACTCACTCCTCTCCTTCAGGAGAAGTGCCTCTCTGGTGAGATCCCACCCTCTTGTGGTTCACCACGCTGGGCAGGGGGGGTTGTGTATTGTTTTTGGCAACCATGTTTCTGCTTCTCTTACCCATCTTGATGTGGTCCTTCTATCCTTTGTTGTAGACAGCAGTTCATCTATTTTTGCAGATCTTTTTAAGAGGGAAATGATCCAAATGTGGCTATAGATTTGGTGTGTCCATGTGAGGAGGTGAGTTCAGGATCTTCCTATGCCACCATCTTGGGCCTCCCTCTAACTGATTTAAATTTAAAAACTGATGCTCAATTCAGTTTTTGAAAAAATTTAAGTATGTTTGGAGCAATTTGAATATATGAAAATACTTTTTCAACTGTAAACTTTTTGAAACTTACAGTTAACTTTTTATAGTTCATATACTGCCAATGAAAATTTAGCCTCCCAGTTGAGATGTGTCATAGGTATAAAACATACTGTAGAGATTGTGGGGGGAAAAGCACAAAATAGCTTGATAATTTTTTAATGTTGATTACATGTTGAAATGGTAATATGTGGATATATTAGGTTAAATAAAATATATTGTTAAAATTAACTTCACATGTTGCTTTTTACTTTTTTTAATGTGGCATCAGAAAATTTAAAATCACACATGTGGCTTGACTTATGTTTCCCTTCCCTCTTACTTTTGGAGGACAGGCTGGAGGTGGAAGTGTTACCTGAGTTTGGTCAACCAAATGCTGCTTGGAGCCCAAGCACGCGCGGCAAGGACAGAGAAACAGTGGGCAGGCTGGAGGAAGGTAAGCCATGGTAGGAGTTGCTCCTCCTACCTGTGTGCATCTCAGGGAGATCCTCACATGCCCACAGCCACCTAACAGATTCCCGTTTGCTCATGTTAGCCAGTCTCTTCCTGTTGTTTATAGCCAAACACCCTAACAGACCTCATCAGGAAGTGAATCTCTACCCTCGACCCTTGTTTCACAAAAATCCCTGGCATACCTTGTTACCACTGAAGTCACATAGTCGCTGGGGCAGCTGAGTCTCTATCAAGCTCCTCAGGGGATTCTGACACTCAGCTAGGGTTGAGAAGCTTAGCTTTAGCTCTTTTAAGCATCTGTATGACCAGTGAGCAAACAGGAGCCTGTGCTATCACACTTCTGATATAAAGGTTAAACAACCTTCCTGGGATCCCTGCTCTCCAGCAGCTGGAAGAAGTCCATGCATTCAACAAATGTTTACTGAGGATCTATTGTGCATACTTCAAGCATTGTCTTACACACCAAGGGTAGATCAGTAAGCAAAACAAAAATCTCTCTCTGCTAAAGCATACTTTTCAGTGGGAGAAAAGGGGACAATAAGCCAAATAAAAAAAAGAAAGATATATATAGTGTTACATGGTGACAGCTGTAAGAAGAAAACCAAACCAGGGAAGAGGTAAGGAGAGAGAGAGCAAATTGGAAGGGCATAGAAATTTATGTGGAATGATCATAGAAGGAAAACCAAGGATGTCACATTTTCAGGAAGGAGCAAGACTTGAGAAGATGGGGTGGGGAAGAGCTTTCTATGGCAAACGGAAAAGCAAGTGCAAAGAGCTTGAGGTAGGACCTTGGACTTGAAGTATGTATAAAGTTCCTTAATCAGGCCATTCCTAACTTGTGAGGGTGAAGGCTGCTCAGGGTTTCTGCATGCTGGAAGCTGCCACTGAGGAGAAGTGGTAGGCAGGAGTAGGTGGTCCTGAAAGGTAAAATGAGGGGGATGGTGGGGTCAGAGTTCTGTGCATGGAGTTGGGGAGACTGTTGCCTTAATGACTTCTTCAACCTTGTAAAGGTTGGTGTGTCATTCTGGAATTTGCATTCATTCTTGTCAGCTTAAGGAATCTCAAAGAGGATTAGGAAATGGAGTAAGTAGCTTCTAGACCAGATACCACCTGTGGCCAGGGGGCTGCCCTACTATACCCAGAGTATTCCTTACTAAAGAGGGAATCTCAAATTCTCATTGAAGGAACTATGCATGTTTTCAACCAGATGACAGGTAGCTAGAGCCTTTTTTTTTTTTTTTAATTTTTAAAAGATTTTATTTATTCATTTGACAGAGATCACAGGTAGGCAGAGAGGCAGGCAGAGAGAGAGAGGAAGGGAAGCAGGCTCCCCGCTGAGCAGAGAGCCCGATGTGGGGCTCGATCCCAGGACCCTGAGATCCTGACCTGAGCCGAAGGCAGAGGCTTCAACCCACTGAGCCACCCAGGCGCCCCTAGAGCCTTCTTTTATCCCTAGCCAGGAACACCTTATTTCTAGGGTACCATCTAATCCTGGCCAGCACATAGAGATGGGGACTTGAGGCCCACAACTGGACTGGGCATATGTGAACAGGGACAGATAGACTTAATAGTTTTAATTTTTTGTTAATGCATGCAAATAATCAAAAGTAAAATTAGAGTAGTCTTATTTCCCAGGAGTAGGTGGAGAACTTTCCCTCCTACATAGGGAGAAAAGTTTTGAATGATCAGCCACAGCCTGCTGGGATGAGAAAACCCAGCAAGCCTCTCTTGCACATTCTATCCTCATGAGAAGACCCTATTTTAATAAGAAACAAATATTTCTAATTCAAGGGAAAAAATCTGGGATACTGGGGAAACAGCAGAAAACCAATGTGGTTGATTGGGGAAGGAAAAAGAATGATAGAAACTGAAGTCAGAGGTAAGGTGTTGGGGGAAAGAGGCATCTGCAATCTCCACCTTGACCTGTTTTCAAAAAGTGAAACAGGAGTCTTCCCAGGGGTGGAGGCAGCCATCAGCCTAAGGAGGGAAGGAGTGCTGCTGAAGTACAATCCTGAGGGAGAGGCAGCTCTCCAGGATAATCACCCTTTGTTCACATATTTTCAGTGAAGATAAGGCAGAGAAAAGCCCTTGTTTCACAGAGCTTATCACACCACACACTTAGGCTAGAATGTGTGTGGATTTTCTTCCTGATAAACAGTAAGGAGAGATACTGAAAAAAGAAAGAAAAATACCGAGGTGCGGTCACAAACCCTAAACGCTCTTTGCCCTGAATTAAGTGAGGACATTTCCCAGAATCCTGTTTATTTGGAAACTTGGAAATTCTAGCAATCACCAACACTGGTTTTATTTTTCTTTGGAGTCCTGACCTCCCTTTGTACCAAGGGCTGGTCACAACACCCTGGCTGATTAGATTGGATTGGAAAGCAGGAAAATTTTAAAAGTGTGTGCATTCCCCTGGATTATTAAATACTCACTAAACATTTCATCACCTGATTTGGCCAACTGCTGTGCACCTCCCACTGCTGGGACACCCATGTCCTTTCCAGCTCCCTGTAACCCATTCTAGGTCTGTATTCATGCGCCGGAGCTTAAGCTTCTGCTCTGATCTGTCTGCAGGCCTATAAAGAAATGCTTTGCCCCCTCACCGACTGCAATTCAGGGATCATCCACGCCCATTCATACATTCAGTCTTTTTTTGACTGCTTACTGGAGGCCAGGCATCATTCTGAGGACTGAGGGGAACCCCAGTACACAAAATAGGTGAAATAAGTGACTATAGCAGGGGAAAAGTGGTGTTTACAAGGTAGTAAGTAGACCATAAATACGTAGATACAAAATATGTCAGGTGTTAAGTACTGAGAGAAGAGAATGGCAGATACAGAGGTAGAGAATGACAAAGTATGTGGAGCTGATTTAGAGCAAGTACTCAAGAAAGGAGCCTTTGCTAAGGTGACTTGTGAGAGACAAATGGAAATCTCAGGTTAGATCTTTTTAAGCAGAGAAAACAGTATAGAACCAAGCCTCAGAGGCCTGGCTGGGGTTCCTTCCAGCAGACAGGAAGCCAGGATGGAGGGAAGGAGCCAGGGGGATGAGCTCAGATGGTGTCAGGGGACAAGTGCAGATGGAACTTCGTTGGCCATGACAAAGACTCTGGATTTTATTCTAAATGAGATGCAAAACCACTGAAACATTTTGAGAGGGTCATGCTGACTGCTGTGAGAACAATCTAGAAGCCCAGACTACCGTGGTGATTCAAGCAAAAGAAATGATGGAAAAGACTTGCAACAGACAAACACTGGCCCAAAGTGCTAACAGGAGGCCCACTGACTGGTCTGCACCCCCTGTTCTCTGCTCCTTGGGGAGGGATCATCAAATGCCCGTGAAAGAGAGAAGACTGGCCGAGGCTACCTGGCCTTCATTGAAAGAGGGCATTTGTCCATAGCAGACATTTTCTTAAATACATTTCACCTTATACTATCCTTTACTTAAGACCTTTACCAATTTAAATCCCTTCAGAGGCCTGGGTAAAAAGTGCCTTCCTTCTGAACTTCTCAGAATTGGTTGTAGCTTATTCATAAAAGGATGAGAAATTTTTTTTTCTTTTTGTAAGCCTTATGCAACTTTTCTATTAAAATACTTAAATATTGGGGTACCTGGGTGGCTCAGTTAGTTAAGTATCTGCCTTGGGCTCAGGTCATGATCTCAGGGCCCTGGGATAGAGCCCTACATTGGGTTCCCTGCTCCTCCCTCTCCCTCTGCCCTCTCCCTGCTCATGCTCTCTCTCAAATAAATAAATGAAATCTTTAAGAAAAATGCTTAAGTGCTTACTCAAGGCAATTTAGATATTTAATACAATCCCTACCAAAATGCCACCAGCATTTCTCAAAGAGCCAGAACAAACCTAAAATTTGTATGGAACCACAGAGACCCCAAATAGCCAAAGATATCTTGAAAAAGAAAAGTAAAGCTGGTGGCATCACAGTCCCAGACTTCAAGCTCTATTACAAAGGTGTAATCATCAAGACAGTAAGGTCCTGGCACAAAAACAGATACATATATCAGTAGAACAGAATAGAAAACCCAAAAATGGACCCATAACTCTACAGATAATCTTCAGCAAAGCAGCAAGGAATATCCAATGGAAAAAGGACAGTCTCTTCAACAAATGGTGTTGGGAAAACTGGACAGCAACATGGAGAAGAACAAAACTGGACCACTTGCTTATACCATACACAACATTAAATTCAAAATGGTTGAAATACCTAAATTTGAGACAGGAAACCTTCAAAATCCTAGAAGAGAACACAGGCAGTAATCTCTTCAATCTCGGCCACAGCAACTTCTTACTAGAACCTCTCCAGAGGCAAGGGGAACAAAAGCAAAAATGAACTATTGGGACTTCATCAAGATAAAAAACTTCTGCACAGTGAAGGAAACAACAAAACTAAAAGACAATCTATGGAATAGGAGATGATATTTGCAGATGACATATTGGATAAAGGGTAAGTATCCGCGTGCTCACTTTGGCAGCACATATACTAAAATTGGAACGATAACAGAAAATTAGCATAGGCCCTGTGCAAGGATGACATGCAAATTTGTGAAGTCTTTCATATTAAAAAAAAAAAAAAAGGGTAAGTATCCAAAACCTATAAAGACTTACCAAATTCAACACCCAAAAAATTATCCAGTTAAGAAACAGGCAGAAGGGCGCCTGGGTGGCTCAGTGGGTTAAAGCCTCGCCTTTGGCTCAGGTCATGATCTCAGGGTCCTGGGATCGAGCCCGGCATCGGGCTCTCTGCTCAGCAGGGAGCCTGCTTCCTCCTCTCTCTCTGCCTGCCTCTCCGCCTACTTGTGATCTCTGTCTGTCAAATAAATAAATAAAATCTTTAAAAAAAAAAAAAGAAACAGGCAGAAGACGTGAACATTTTTCCAAAGACGACACATGGCTAACTGACACATGAAAAGATGCTCAACGTCCCTCATCATCAGGGAAATACAAATCAAAACCACAGTGAGATACCTCCTCACACCATTCAGAATGGCTAAAATTAACAAGTCTGGACATGACAGGTGTTGGTGAGGATGTGGAGAAAAGGGAGCCCTCTTGCACTGTTGGTGGGAATGTAAACTGGTGCAGTCACTCTGGAAGACAGTATGGAGGTTCCTCAAGAAGTTGAAAATAGAGCTACCCTACGACCCAGCAATCACACTACTAGGTACTTATCCAAAGGATACAAAAATACAGATTTGAAGGGGCACACGCACCCCGATATTTATAGCAGCATTACCAATAGCCAAATATGGAAAGAGCCCAAATGTCCACTGACTGATGAGTGCATAAAGAAGAAGTGGTGTATATATGATGTAATACTATTCAGCCATCAAAAAGAATGAAATCTTACCATTTGCATCGACATAGAGGGATCTACAGAGTATTATGCTAAGCGAAATAAGTTAGAGAAAGACAAATACTGTATGATTTCACTCACGTAGAATTTAAGAAACAACACAGATGAACATAGGGGGCGGGGAAAAAAAAGAGGGCAGTAAACCATAAGAGACTCTTTAGGATAGAGAACAAACTGAAGGTGATGGAGGAATGTGGGTAGGGGCTGGGCTAGATGGGCATTAAGGAGGGCATTTGTGATGAGCATTGAGTGTTATATGTAAGTGATGAATCATTAAATTCTACTCCTGAAACCAGTATTACACTATATGTTAACTAATTTTTTATTTTTTACTAATAAATATTATTAATTAATTAATAATTAATTAAAAATTAATTGAAAATTAAAAAATAATTAAATAAAAACTTGAAATAAAAATAATTGAAAAAATCATAAAATACTTAATGCTGCTATAGACTCTGCTGCTTTTCACCCACTCTAGTTCTCCTGGACAAAAGGTGGGCATGCCTAGGGCATGTAAGTATATCATAGCTGTGGGAAGAGCTGGGGTGATACAGACCTGGGGAAAACCTCTGTAAATAATCACAGGCTGATGAGGAAATCCACTCCTTCATGATCATACTTTCTGCTGTATGTTTCTAAGGTTAAAATATCAACTATCAAAGAGATCCTTAACCAGCTACACTCTGGGACAAGCACTGCTACAACTTCCAACACCACTTTTGAAGGGAGTCTCACAGGAACTTTCCTCTCAGGCTTTCATGAGGCCCTTCCTCCCTGCTGCTGACCACGTGCAAATCTTGGAGAGGTCTTATTGGGTAAAGCACTGACTGTAAGCTCTCCTTCTTCCTGCCTTCCTGCTGGGTGGTTACTATACAGGGCAACCTGTCCTTTTGGACCAGGGAGCATGCCAAACCTGGCTGGCCGTCAGGGGTGTACTGCTGCATAGTGACTCCCAGGGACAGGCTGAGGAGATCCTAGAAATGGCTCTGAGCTCCCACACTTAGAGTCAATCTATTCATTCACCGTGGTTGAGGCAAAGCAATCCCTTGATCTTTTCACTCTTCAGAGACTGGAATTTTCTTTTCAAAACAACCTTTACCGCTCTTTATAATGTTGTATTTACACAAATGAAAGGTAGGGGAGAGAAGTGATTATGGGCCACATGAAGTGATTTGCCTTAGAGATGGTTGTGTATGGGGCAGTCATAGATAAAAATAGATGAATTGAAGTTAACCAGCAATTTAGCAGTTTTCCTCAAAAGGCACAGGAAAAAATTATCACAAAATTGTAAGTACCGGATATAATCTTTAATTTTAATTGTTCAGAAATAATCTTGATTTCTTCTAAGTCACAACTTTCAAAACTAGAAATTAGGTTTGATAGCTCGGGTTATAATATTTTATCTGCTTCAGATGAGGATGCCTTATAAAATACTGTGGTTCAGAAATACCTGAGTGCTTCTACATGGTTTCAGTGATTGTCACAATAAGGGTCCATAGGTAAGGGTCCTCTAGATTTAATTGTTAATCCCAGAGTACAGAAAGAAAAATGAGGGGCAGAGAGGTTAAGGCTCAAAGGCAAATGTTTAGGAGGCCCATGTGGCACACAGGAATCAGAAGCCAGGTTTCTCTTTGTCAAATGCCTGCTCTCCACTCCAGGAAGACATTTAAATAATCTCTAGACATCAATAAATGTATCTGATGTGGACACTAACAGAACAGATTTTTAAAGTTTTTAGAAATAAAAATACTTATGCTTGGAACATTTAAAATTTTACCAGTTAATAGTCCAATGGCATGCACACCAGAAAGGTAACAAGAAATAGGAGAAATTAATTTTAATGATATATTTTAACTGAGTAAAGGCATACCTCAGAGATGCTGCAGGATCGGTTCCAGACCACCACAATAAAGCGAATGTGGCAAAATGCTAGTCAAATGAACTTCCTGGATTCCCAGTGCATATAAAAGTAGTATTTACACTACACTATACTAAGTGTGCAATAGCATTATCTAAAAAAAAACCAGTGTACACACCTTAATTAACAATACTTTAGGGGTGCCTGGCTGGCTTAATCAATAGAGCATGTGACTCTTGATCTCAGGGTTGAGAGTTTGAGCCCCATGTTGGGTGTACAGATTACTTAAAAATAAAATCCTTTTTAAATTTATAATTACAAATTATAAATGTTTATAAATGTTAATTACAAATTATAAATTAAAAAAGGATTTTATTGGGGCGCCTGGGTGGCTCAATGGTTTAAAGCCTCTGCCTTTGGCTCAGGTCATGATCCCAGGGTCCTGGGCCCCACATCGGGCTCTCTGTCGGCAGGGAGTCTGCTTCCTCCTCTCTCTGCCTGCCTCTCTGCCTACTTGTAATCTCTCTCTGTCAAATAAATAAATAAATAAATCTTTAAAAAAAAAAAAAGGATTTTATTTATTTGAGAGAGAGTGAGCACAGAAGGAGAGTGAGAAGAAGCAGAAGCAGACTCTCCAATTAGCAGAGAGCCTGACAAGGGGCTCGATACTAGGATGCTGAGATCATGTCTTTTTTTTATTATTATTTTTTAAAGATTTTATTTATTTATTTGACAGACAGAAATCATGACCTGAGCCAAAGTCAGAGGCTTTAACCCACTGAGCCACCCATGCACCCCCTGAAATCATGTCTTGAGCTAAAAGCAGATGCTTAACTGACTGAGCCACCCAGGCACCCCTAAAAATAAAATATTTTAAAAATTCTTTATTGCTAAGAAAATATGCTAACCATCACCTGCACTTTCAGTGAGTCAATCTTTTTGCTGGTAGAGGGTCTTGCCTTGATGTTGATGGCTGCTCAATCACCAAGGTGATGGTTGCTGAAGCTGGCATGGCTGGGGCAATTTTTAAAAACAAGACAATGAAGCTTCCTGTATGAATTGACTCTTTTCCTCATTAACTATTTCTCTGTAGCATGTGATGCTATTTGATAGCATTTTACCCACAGTAGAATTTCTTTCAAAACTGGAGTCAAACCTCTGAAATTCTGCCACTGCTTTATTAACTAAGTTTATGTCATATTCTAAATCTTTGTCATTTCAACAGTCTTCACAGCATCTTCCCCAAGAGTTGATTCTACCTCAAGCAATGACTTTCTGTGCTCATCTGTAAGAAGCAACTCCTCATCTGTTTAAGTTTCATCATGAGATTGCAGCAGTTCAAATATAATAATAATGAACAAGTTTGAAATATTGCAAGAATTACCAAAATTTGACAAAGTGAGCAAATGCTGTTGGGAAAATGGTGCTGACCTGCCAGATGCAGAGTTGCTACAAACGTTTGATTTGTAAGAAGTGCAAAAAGTGGAGCACAATAAAACAAGGTATGCCTTATATCTGCATTTTAGATATAAAATCACTACTTAAAAAGTATTAATGAGATATTTTACCTTTTTCTCATACTAGTGTTCCAAATTTGGTACGTTATTTTACACTTACATTGTGTCTTAATTTGGATGTTAAATTTTCAGCCAA
Organism: Mellivora capensis; assembly: GCA_004024625.1. Classification (NCBI taxonomy): domain Eukaryota; kingdom Metazoa; phylum Chordata; class Mammalia; order Carnivora; family Mustelidae; genus Mellivora; species Mellivora capensis. Next base: position 184,985 of record PISX010001507.1, read on the forward strand.
AACACTTGCTCCAGATTTAGATTTCATAAAATTTACATTTGAAAAGGTCAATTCACATACCCAAATTATTGCTAGCATACTTAAAAGTTTTCCAGTAACTGAGTTAAGAATTGATATTTAATTAAAATTTTAAACAATCAAAAGTTCCTCAGTTGCACTCAGCACAATTAAAGTGCTCAAGAGTCACATGTGGCCAGTGGCCGCTGTATTGGCAGCACTGATGTAAACAGCCACAGGATGTTTGCTTAGGGTGTTGATATTAATGGGATGGCATTCAGAACAGATGGCTGGTAATCTCTTCTCAAAACTAAAGAACTTTCTTATGGCTTAAACTATCCACTGTTCTCATCAACATATTATACATAATTTAAAACTTTCTTAATTATGTTTTCTCATAATATTCCATGTTTTCTAGTAAACTTTAAGCTGGGTTCAGATTTTATGCATACACGCTTTCTGTTGAATTATGAAGAAGCTTATATAAATTCTAAAATGGCTCAGTCGGTCCCTCCTCCAGTGCAAACACTGTGGTACTACAAAGTGTTAAACCACCCTCTAAAACCAGTGTTAAAAAAGACATCCCACTGTATTTTTTACAGAGCAATGATTCCTTGAGTATTTACTTAAATGGAACAGTTCCTGGGACTCAAAAAGTCAAAATATTTTTATGCCTATGCTTCAGCTCTCCAGTTTACTTATTTCTTTATAAGTTGAATGTTTTAAAAATAAAGGCTAATCACATAGGTAATAGATTGAACTATGGCAGCTATAGAATTTCTTATTTAACTTAAACCTTTGTGACCCCTGAAATTATAAAATCCAATGATCAAAACAGATGCTTAAATCTTTACTGAAAACGAGTAATTAATCCTGTGCTCAAACTGGTGTGAGACACCGCCACCTGCTACACCTTGGACCTAATGCCTCCAGCTTGGTCCCGCAGCTCCATTGCTGCGATTGCTGAGAGGTGGACTTCATCGGGCCCGTCTGCTAAGCGCAGGGTTCGTGTTAGGGCATACCTGGAAAAACAAAAGGAGCAGGAATGGCAGGAGTTATTGACCAGGAACATGATACTTCAACGTCAGTCACTGACTATTCATTTTTGAACTCTCGCCAAGACAATTTAAAAGAGCACAAAGAGAATCAAGGAAAGTAAGCCTAAGAGTGTGCGAAATGCCATAGAAAGTTCTCACTTTGGGGAGAGGAATCTTAAATGGCCCAGTACAGTGGGCTTAATCACAGTCTTATTTTGTTTTAGGGTTCTAGAAGTTGCTAGAACTAAGAGATATCTTAGGTAAGCTACATGGAGTGAAGTATAAATATGTAATACTTATATACTGTAAATATGTAGTACTATATATTTAGTTCTTATGGTTAAAAATTGATGGTAAAAACTGGTGGGGCACGAGACTCTTGTCTCCAGTGTGGGAGAGAAGGTGGCAGGGGGACTGTGTAGTGAGGCATTGGAGAGTGTTCCTTGACTCCCAGCAACCAGAATCTGGACATTAGATGGTCACTGGCCTGAGGCATCCCTGTGGAGGTGGCAAACAGTCCTAAGGACATACCCAAGCCTGGGTCTGGGTGCCCTGTGCCATCTGTGCCTCTGTCACATCATTCTGGTTTCGGGGTGAACCCCCAATGTCATTTCCTCGCTAGTGCATGAACCCCAATGTGGGAAAAGTTGACATCATTGAGCAAAATGATAACTGTAATCATAAGAGCAACTATTTATTGGTACTGGGTACCTATATTACCTCATTTAGCCTTGAATTATACTTTTAGTATCTTTGTTTTCTTCTGAAACAATAAGGGTCAAGGCAGCTATAGATTTTTAATTCCATTCCATTCCAAGCCTGTCAAATGTAGATGATTACTAAGTGACATCTACTTACATGTTAGCCAGAGGGTAATCCTGAGAAACACCCGCACCTCCACACACTTGGATCGCCCGGTCAATAATTTTGCAGACAATCCGAGGGGCAGCCACTTTAATCATTGCTATCTACATAAGCAAGATAAAAAAAGAATGTTCCTTTCTTAGTATACAATGTGGCAGAATTTGATATAGTCTGTATTTTCTTTGTGAAATGAGACAAGGGAACTTTCCCACATGAATTCATCACTGAAACAGGATCTTTGATAGAAGCCAACAAAGAGATTCATTGTAATGAAGCTAATGGCCATAATTCCGTCAATATAGACATTCTGGAAAGAGATATCTCTTCCAAATCATATTTTATTACTTATGACTTGCCTTGTTTCCAAAAGGATTTAAGGCAGCTGATAAATCACATTTATCACCTTAGGGATCATTAAAATAATTCAAGAGCCTTCATTAATCAGTTTTCTCTTAGCAATTTTTTTTTCTCTTAGCAATTTTTATTGGTTTTTAGAATTAAACAATTACATTCTTACTCCATATGAGCCAGAAACATAAAAAGATAGCAGATGAGATGCATCTTTTACGAAGCATTTATACTATGTGGTAGCAAAGTGCTGTGCACTCTGTATCACCTTGATCACTCTTCACTAGAACCCTAGGCCACAGGCAACAAGGTCAGATACTTTGTCCAAGACCACATGCCAGAAAGTGACATACTGGGTATAATTCCAAGTCTGTATAGTCTTGGATTTCCCTACTCCCTGGTGCTGCATCTCAAGAATGCTGAAGATATTCTACATCCTGAAAATCATTCCCTAAAACAGTCAAGTGAAAGGAAAACTAGCAAGTGACATATATTTATAATCTTGAAACCAAAATCACAGAAGTTGTTTCCAATATTCTGAGTACCATCAAGGTACCACAAAACCTGAAAAGCCCAATGGGTGAAAGAAACTGAAGAAGGCTTGGCAGACAGTGGCCCAAGGGGCCTTACCTCCTTCTTAGCGCCAGTGCTGCCCAGAGTGTCAATGGTGTGGGCGGCTTTCAGGGTCAACAGACGTATCTTCTCAATGGCAATGCGGCTTTCAGCAATCCAGTGAGCCACAACCTCCTGCAGGGCAGCAAAGGGCAGCAAAAAGGAGGACTGGATAAGCTGGCATAAGGTCCACATCTAACATGACTTTGTAGCTTGGTGAAACACTCTAGGCCAAGGACTGTTCCCAAGCCTTACTTTGTTGTTTAATGGCGGAGATCATTTATTTGATATGTACCAGCCAACCACGTACTTGAGCAATGCGAAAGTTAACACTGCCAGACTTTAGTTAACAATGCCAGACATTTTCTTTGCTCAGAAAGATAATTTATTTTGGATATCTTGATGTCTAAAGTCAAGATGGCTGAACTGAGCAACCATCTTATTGCTAAAACATTCTTCCCTGGCCCTCCTGAGTGCTAATCTTATAGTCTCATTGAAACTGGGATAAATATCTGATGGTGGACTTGTTTATAGACAATTGAGATGATCCCCAGGACAATGTCAGTGTTGGGAAGGTGCAGCAGTCCTTTGTTGTGTTATTTAGTAAAAATGACCTTTGCCTTTGATGAACAGTTGTATGAACTGTACCACATGTATAGATTGCTGTAACCACAATCAAGATACAGAGCAGTTCCATCTCTAGAGCTGCTGCCCCATTTTAGTCATACCCTCCCCGACCTCTAAACTCTCGCAACCACTGATGGTAAGTTATCAGCTACTATTGTTTTGCCTTTCTCAGAATGTCATGTAAATGGAATCATGTAGTATGTATTTCTTTAGAGACTGGCCTCTTTCACTCAGCATAATGCTTTTGATTGTCACGGACCAAGTTGTTCTGTGTACCAACAACTGTCCATTCCTTTTTATCGTTGAGTAGTATCCCATTGTAAGGATGTACCAGTTTGTTTATCCATTCACCTGCTGAAGGATATTTGGGTTGTTTCTAGGCAGCCGCTTAACCAACTGAGCCACCCAGGTGTCCCGTTTTTGGTGATTATTAGCAGAACTTCTGTAATCAGGTGCATACAGGTTTCTGTAGGACTATACTTTTCACTTTTTAAAGCAAATGCAGGGAACAGAATTACTAGATCATCTGGTAAATGCTTATAAGAAACCGTCAAACAGTTTTCTAGACCAACTGTACCATTCTGCATTCCCACTAGTAGTGTATAATAGTTTCAAATGCTCTCTGAAACATTAGCACTTGGTATTGTATTTTTTTTTAAATATAAGCCAGAAACATAAAAAGATAGGAGGTGAGTCATTTTATTAGTCATTTTAACAGTGCAGAGCTATTTCATGGTAGTTTAAATTTGCATTTTCCTATGATTAATGATTCTGATCACCTCTTGATGGGCTTATTTTCCGTCTATATATTCTCTTTGGTGACATGTCTGTTCATGTCATATCCTCACTTTTTAAATTGGATTGTTTTCCTACTACTGTTTAGAGAGCTCTTTATTAAAGATACAAGTCAACTGTCACATGGGCAATTCCCAAAAATCTTCTCCCAGTATGTTACATTTTCATTCTCTTAAGAGTAACTTTCAAAGTACAAATGTGATTAAATTTAATGATGTCCAATTTGTCAATTTTTTCTCTTATCGGTTGTGCTTCTGGTGCGTGTCTTAAGAACATTTTGCTTAATCTCGTCACAAAGATTCATTCCTATCTTTTTTCCTAAAAGTTATATAGTTTTACCTTTTACATTTAGATCTATGGTTTACTTGGAGTTAAATTTTGTGTGAGGTGTGAGGTTTAGGACAAGTTTCATTTTTTTTGCCTATGAATGGCCAACTGTTCCAACACCATTTACTATAGAGATTACCCTTTCCCCATTGAACAGTCTCTAATTTGTTTTGTTTTGGTTTTTTCATCCATTCCATCACTCTATGATGTGATTAAATAGCGCATTTACGTTTAAAATAGTTACTGATAGATATGTTCTTACTGCCATTTTGCTAATTGTTTTCTCATTGTTTTTGTAGTTTTTTGCTCCTTCCTTCCTCTTTTGGTCTCTTTCCTTGTGATTGGTGACTTTTAAAAGTTTTCTGTTTCGCTAGGCTGCCCCTACCCAAACCTTCAGCTAAACAGGGTAGACTTCTGTTGGAACAGACTTCTGTTGTAGGTATTTTTCAAAAATTTTTGTCTGTGCTCACAGGCATTTTCAGTTTGTTAACTTTTTCAGCTCCAAGTCTGGAATGTATTAGGCAAAAAGAAAACCCAGGGAACTCACCACCATGTTCCTTTAGCTTAGCCAGTCTCCCACCTCCTCTTCACCTATTAGAGTCTTCCAGTGTTTGTTCTATAGATAATACCCAGGTTTTTAGTTGTATTCAGCAAAAGGAATGGGGAAAAGTGCATCTATTTCATCTTTCTGGAAGTAGAAGTCACTGGAAATGACATTATTAATCTATACAGGCACCTATAAACTGCAATGCAGAACTCTCTGGGAATAGCTGGATTGGGGAATGGGGTTGGAGCTGAAGCTGAAGTGGAGGCTCCCTGACTCCAGATCTGAGCCTTGGAACCCACACATTCAGGCATGTGTGCAGAGCACATAATTTAAAAACTTAAATGAAGTGGACCAATTTGTCAAGATTCATAAACTACCAAAACTCACTGCAGGTGAAATAGAGTATTCTACAATATTAAAGAAGTTGAATTCACAGTTTAAAAGCTCCCGAAATAAGAATGAGCAGGTCCAGATAGTATTACTAGTAAATGTTACTAAATAATTAAAGAAGAAATAACACCAATTCTATGCAATCTCTTCTACAAAGTAGAAATGGAGGAAACACTTGCCAACTCATTTTATGAGGCCAGAATTGCCCTAATCCAAAACCAGATAAGAATAAACAAGACCAATATAGATGCAAAAACCTAAGAGGAAATAAAGTCCAGCAATATATAAAAAGAATGTTACACCACAACCACGTAAGATTTATCCCAGGAATGCAAGGTTCATTCATATTAAAAAAATCAATTACTAAGAAAAATAATTATTGTAATATGCCATATTAGCCTGAAAAAGAGAAAGTACATGATCATGTCAGTTGATCCAGAATAGCACTTGACAAAACTCAGCATGTATTCATAATAAAAATTATCAGCAAACTAGGAATAGAAAGGAACTTATTCAACCCAATGTAGAGCATCTAAAAAATTCTACAGCTAACATGCTTAATGATGAAAGACTAAGTGCTTTTCCCCCAACATTGGGAACAAAGCAAGGATGTTTACTCTAACCACTTCTATTTATCATCATTGAGGGATGTCCTAGCCAATGCAGTGAGTCAAGAGAAAGAAATTGCATATAGTTTGGGGGGAAAAAAAAAAGAGGTAAAACTGTCCATATTCACAGACAACATGATTGTTAGAAAATCCTTAGGATTCTACCAAACAAAAGAACCTTCCTAGAACTAATAGAGTTTAGGAAAATCATGGGATACAAGATCAACACATAACATCAATTTTTTGTCTATATACTAGCATCGAACAGTTGGAAACTGAAATTTTAAAAATGCTACTTACAAGAGAATTTTTAAAAGGCACAAATATAACAAAACATGTGTAGTATCCAAATGCTAAAAATTATAAAATTGAGGGGCACCTGGGTGGCTCAGTGGGTTAAAGCCTCTGCCTTTGGCTCAGGTTATGATCACAGGGTCCTGGGATCGAGCCCTGTATCAGGGTCTCTCCTCGGCAGGGAGCCTGCTTCCCTTCCTCTCTCTCTGCCTGCCTCTCTGCCTACTTGTGATCTCTGTCAAATAAATAAATAAATAAATCTTGAAAAAAAATTATAAAATTGATTAAAAAAAAGGAAACCTAAATATAGAGGAATACTGTGTTTGTGGACTCTTAGACTAATAGTACGGATGTCAGCTGTCTTCAAATTCTACAGATTTAGTGTAATCCCAATCTGAATTCCAGCAGGACATTTTTGTGGATATAAATATACCTGTCCTAATATATAAATATAAATATATACCTGTCCTAAAAATTATGTGAAATATAAAGAAACTAAAATAACAAAAACAATTTGAAACAGAAGAAAGTTACAGGAATAAGATCACCACCTGATCTGAAGACTGTGTGGTATTAGCAAAGGGAGAGTTGATAGGTCTTTGGAACAGAAGAGACCCCAGAAATTGACTCATAAAAATATGGGTTGGGCTCTCACTCAGCGGAGTGTGTTTTTCCCTCTCCCTTAGCCCCTCCCCCCCAACTCGTGCTCTCTTTCTCATGCCCTATCAAATAAATAAAATCTTTAAAAAATAGAAATATTAAAAAATAAAACAAAAACTGTTGGGACACCTAGCTGGCTCAGTCATTTGAGCATGTAACTCTCTGGGTCATGAATTCAAGCCCTACTTAAAAACAGGAGCCTACTTAAAAACAACAACAAACCATACCAAGAGATAAAGAAGGGCATTTTACATATATATATATATATATATATATATATATATATCCATCCTATATCTATATATCATTCCAGTTACATCAATGGATAGATCATTGGGGCAGAAAGTCAACAAAGAAACAGTGTCTTTGAATGGCACATTAGATTAAATGGACTTAACATATACAGGGAACATTCTACCCCAAAACAAAGAATATACATTCTTTTCAAGTGCACATGGAACATTCTCCAGGATAGATCACATTAGGTCACAAAATAAACCTCAACAGATTTAGAAAAATTGTAATCATATCAAGCATCTTTTCCAACCACAATGGTATAAAACTAGAAATCAATTACAACAACAACAACAACAAAAAGGAAAAACACAAACATGTGGAGGCTAAACAACAAGCTACTAAATAACCAATGAATTAACAAAGATATCAAAGAGGAAATTAAAAAATTATGTGGAGACAAAATGAAAACACAATGATTCAGTCTATGAAGTGCAGTAAAAGCAGTTGTAAGAAGAAAGTTTATAGGGACGCCTGGGTGGCTCAGTTGGTTAAGCGGCTGCCTTCGGCTCAGGTCATGATCCCAGCGTCCTGGGATCGAGTCCCACATCGGGCTCCTTGCTCGGCAGGGAGCCTGCTTCTCCCTCTGCCTCTGCCTGCCACTCTGTCTGCCTGTGCTCGCTCTCTCTCTCTCTGACAAATAAATAAATTTAAAAAAAAAAGAAAAAAAAAGAAGAAAGTTTATAGTAATACAGATCTAGAAACAAGAAAAACCTCAAACAATCTAATCTTACACCTAACTTAACTAGGAAAAGAACAAATAAAGACCTAAGTTAGTGGAAATTAGGAGATAATAAAGATCAGAGCAGAAATAAAATCGATAAACCATTAGCTAGACTCATCAAGAAAAA
>PISX010001508.1:0-31983 GCA_004024625.1 Mellivora capensis
ATTTAGAAATCATTTTGCATCCCAAACTAGTCACCGCAACACTGGCAGGTGCAGAGTCCAGCCAGAATACAAATTACTGAGTAAAACTGCTTGTGAGAGGGTAGCTGTTACGCCCCTGCAAAGACGCACGTGGGGATGTACCAGCTAATCATTTGCTGCATATTTATTAGTTCTGCCTCCAGGACGCTGAAGCACGTAAGGGAAACGACCGTCCCCCAGCATTTCACTATTGTTTTACCTCGTTGCCAGATTCACTAAGTTCACAAAACAACTAACTGAGCTGAAGAACATCAAGAAAAAGAACACGTTGTTTAATCCTTCAGGAAGTTTGGGGGAGGGGGAAGAAAAGGAAAAAAATCTTGGAGGGTACATGTCCTCTTAGAGTACCACAAAGATCGCATAGGCTACCATGTTTTAAGATTGCCTAACTGAATGCTTGATTCTAGAAATGTCCTTTATATTTTAGCAAGTGTAAGCTATACTTTGCTAGCCTACTTACAATCTCTTGAGCCAATGTTTTTAGTGTTTAAAGAGACTGCATCTGCTTGATACTCTGGTCAGAAATTTCACCAGTGGTGACAGCCCCTCCAGGCCAAGGAGGCAAAAAAGGCAGAGGCAAGGGAAGGAATGAGAAGCAGGCATGTTAGGAAAATTGATCAAATTTTTCACAAAACACTGTAAGCATCCTTCCCAAGCCATGGCTGTTTATTATTCAATGATCATAAAGTCAATGGAGCACAGTAGAATGAAGCCTTATTTCCTCATAACTGTCTTAAGAGTGGTCCTCACCTATGCTATGAAGACAAGATTCTATTTCCCTGAAGCTTTGATGTAATGGTAGAAGAAAAACATGGCAGAACTGGAGGGTGGGGTTGCTGATACTGGAATCCCTGAGCAAAGTAATAGGGAAGATGAGTTAAGAACCAAATGGGCTATGGCAGCAGCCTGGTCATCTCCCAGGTGTGGAGTAGAGTGATCACCGCAGTGTGGGTGGACCAGATAGAGACAATAGGTCTCTTTGCTTTCGGGTTGTGGCTTTGTTTTCTTGCCTCAGTTATGACTGTGGTTCTTAATGGATATAGAGAGAACCAACTAGAAGTTCGTTGATTGATAACTGGGTTAAACTTCAGCACACAGTTGCCCTCAGCACAATTGTGGGGGCAAGGGGACAGAGACATACCTGGAGTAGGATTCCCAAGCAGTAGGAAGGACTGATGGCATTGTGGGTGGTTTGCCCCTACAGCCACGGGAGAAGTCTCCTCAGTAGCCCTGGAGTAGAGGCGCTTATGGAAAGGAGGAGAGGGAGTGGTCGATTAGTCCTGGGCATTAGTAATTATTTTAGAGTCAGCTGTTTCATGGAGAAGGTGCAGGAAAGAACAGGGAACGGTAGACTAGGTATACAGTTTGTCAGAACCCTCATCTGTGAACCCTGCCCTTGCAAAGTAAGCCTCAGACTCTTTGGAGAGGTGTTGCTTAGACCAGCAGGACTCAGAGGCTGGGGGCTGGGATCAAAGTCAGGCCACGGAAGTGGTGATTCCAAACCAGAGTGGTTTCCTTAAAACCAACAACCTTTATGGTACAACCAAAAACTTGTTGCTCTATGCAGATCACTAGTCTGTTTTCAAATGGATCGGGGCCATTATCAAATTCAGCAATACAAATTGTTCACAGTATAAAAAGCTTGATTCTGAGATTTTAGTAGCCAAGATAATTTAAAGACTCATGTTTTGCTCTCTGCACTTAATCCAAGGTTTAGGAGAGCTGAGACAACTGGTGGAATATATAATTACTTAGGCAGTGTTTAGAGTTGGGGTGAATGGCCAGTCTCATGAAACGGGTAGAGGCAAGGTCTAACTCGGGAGAGGCTGTTGCTGGTTAAGTTAGGGAGGAGGAAAATATTTCATAGGGGTTGGTGGGTCAGAAGCCCCAGTCAGAGGTTAATTCCAGGGCTGCCAGGTATGGTTGTACAAGGGGAAGGATAGGGGGACCTGGGTAGCTCAGGCGGTTAAGCATCTGCCTTTGGCTCAGGTCACGGAGGACCCTCCCCCTGCTCGTGCTCACTCTCTCTGTCAAATACGTAAAATCTTTTAAGAGGTGGGGATAGGATGGAGGCAGAGTTACCTTTCACTGTGTCCGCTCTTGTACTTCAGAAAATTTCTTCCTAGCTTAAGAAAAAAGGTAACTTTGGAAAGGCCTGGAAACAAACCACCACAGATTTCTAATAAGATATATTGTATTAAAAGAAGTCCATCATTTGCTCGTAAGTAGAAGAAGCAGGATATAAAACGGTATTCAAAGTAAGATTCCATTTCTTATTTTTTAAAGATTTTATCATTTATTTATTTATTTGAGAGAGAGAGAAAGATGTGGGGGTGAGGGAGGAGAGCAGTGGGAGAAGGAGAGAATCCTAAGCAGACCCTGCACCGAGCACAGAGCCTGAAGCGGGGCTCCATCTCACGACCCTGCTCTCATGACCTGAGCCAAAATCAAGAATCAGACACTCAACGGACTGAACCGCCCAGGTGCCCCAAGATCCCATTTTTTAAAAATTATTTATTTATTTATTTGACAGAGAGAGAGAGAGAGAGAGATCACAAGTAGGCAGAGAGGCAGGCCGGGGGGGTGGGGGGGAAGCAGGCTCCCCACTGAGCAGAGAGCCGGATGCAGGGCCTTGATCGCAGGACCCTGAGATCTTGACCTGAGCCTGAGGCAGAGGCTTAACCCACTGAGTCACCTAGGTGCCCCCCAAGATCCCATTTTTTAAAAAAATGTCTGTACACTTACATCTATATGAATATAAATATGCTTATGAGTGCACACACACACGCATATATAAAGGCACATACAGCAAAGTGTTTGTCTAAGTGACTTTCTCTGGATGGTGGGAATAGAGATACTTTTTTGCACTGGAAGAGAAGCCTTTGGCCTAGGACTCCCATTTTGAAAGGACATCACAAGCCATAATTTGTTCATGTTTTCCTCTAATCCAAAAGAGGCATCTATTATTTTAAACACAGGAGGTTTGATTGCCAAAATTTTGTGGTTGTTGCATGGAGTAGAAACCATACCAATTTGAACGTCAAATATCTGAGAAAGTCTGTTTTAAACCACTGACCCTCACCTCTTCCTTAGCCCTAATTCACAACGGGGGCCGATCCTGAGTGGGCTGCCTAAGGAAGCTTCTTGCTGTCCCGTATTTGGCCTTCCCCCCTTAAAGTGTTTTTCCTCCACTTTCTTCTGGTTTTCTACAGTAACCATGACACAAATGAGATGTGGGTTCAAGTGTTAGTTTCAGCACTTAACTGGTGTGTGTAACTTGAACAAATTAACTTCTCCAAGTCTCTATTTCCCCTTCTAAAAATGGAGATATTCTTAACCTAGGATTTTCTTAAGCATCTAACCAGGTAATGAGTATAAGTGTTTAATCAATCCTAAAGTTTCATACAAATGCAGGGTAGGATGGTCCTTCTTAGCTCTACCAAGTCTGCATGTTGGAGAAAGAGAGCTGAGAGCTCCCCTTTCTGAAGCTAGTTCTTCCTCCCAAACTGACAAATGTGTTTCCCTCCACTCCCAGTGACAATGGGATGATTCATGGAAGGAGAGTATAATGTGTATTGGAGTTAACATTGCAAACATACACCATCACCCCCCCCACCCTCACCTTTAAATTGTTTTCCAGTGAAGGTCATAGTGCCTGGATTCTCTGAAAATGCTGGTTGCAACACAACCCAAGCAACTCCCATGACTTCCCATTCACTACTAATTGAAATTGGAGTGGGTACTTAAGAGTTATCTCACTTTCCCACAGCTGGGGAAAAGTTTCTGCCCACCTAAGTGTGAAAGTGAATTCCGTGTACCTATCACCCAAGTTCAACAATATCAGTTCATGACGAATTCTGTTTCACCTATCCCCTACCTCATCTCTTTATCTATAGGTAATTAAAACCTGGGGGCACCTGGGTGGCTCAGTTGGTTGAGCGTCTGCCTTCGGCTCAGGTCGTGATCCCAGGGTCCTGGGATAGAGCCCCGCTTCGGGCTCTCTGCTCAGCAAGGAGCCTGCTTCTCCCTCTCCTCCTCACTTGTGTGCTCGCTCTCATTATCTCTGTCTCTCTCTCAAATAAATAAATAAAAATATTTTAAAACCTTGAAACAAAGTAAAACATGCCAAAACATCAACACCAGGAGGAAACTTTTGGGGTGATGGCTACGTTCATTATTTGTTGGTTCCCCACGAAGTTCACATATTAAAACTCACCAAATTAAACACTTTAAATTTGTGTGCAGTTTATTGTAAATCAATTATACCTTAACAAAACTCTTAAATTTTTAAAAGCTAAATAGCTAAGAACACTAAAACAAATCGACAAACCAGAAGAAGACCAGTAGAAAAACCAGTTGGCCCTTCCACTGAATTCCACTGAATTCCAAGCATTCAGCTGCCCTTCCCCGGGGCACTAACGGAAGGCCACTTTGTCCGGTAGGGGACAGTCCAGTTTTTTTTTTCCCATTCTAGTACACATTGAGCTACAGTCCTATGGTAGGCAGTTTGCTACATCCAGGAATACAAAAAAATAATGTATGTTCCCTGCCCTCAGGGAACTCAGGGTCCTTTAACTATAGCCCAAAAGGAGAGAACTTCAGCCCTGGAGTGGAGTATCATTTAAAGACATACAGTACAACTAGCAAAAGGAAATAAAGTTAAGGGGATCCTGGGTGGCTCAGTCTTTGGGCGTCTGCCTTTGGCTCAGGTCATGATCCCAGGGTCCTGGGATCAAGCCCCGTGTCCGGCTCCCCGCTCAGCCTGAAGCCTGCTTCTCCATCTCCCACTTCCCCTGCTTGTGTTCCCTCTCTCTCAAATAAATAAATAAATAATATTTTTTAAGAAAAAGAAAGTTAAAATTAAAAGAATGTCATTTATTTTTCAAGTGCCTCAAAGGGAATAAAACAAAACCCGATTCATAACCAACCCCCAACTAGACTTTTCAGCCCCCTTTTCCCCTCTTTCTTCCTTGCCACACTCATGGTGACGTCTCCATTCTCAGTGGCTTCTCATAAACCCCCTCACCGCCCAGAAATAGTCGTTCCTCTACCCACAGCTCTATAAGCTTTTACTCTCTCTCCTCCCCTTTGTTATTTTTTATACCCCTTATTATATATTGTTTTGGGCAAAACCTATCTTCACCTCTCCCTTCAAGGCAGGGCCCTCTTCTGTACCTTTTCTCTGATTTTGCATCACCAAAAGTCTAGGATGGGTTTTAAACAGGGTAGGTTTGCGGGGGGGGGGGGGTGAGTTTCAAGGCAGCTGAGCAGAGGGTGAGCTGGCAATGACCAGCTCTAGGGCCATTTGCATGACAATGAAGGCTAGGTCCTGAAATATTAATATAGTGTCCTATATGTTTGCTACACTTTTGCTATAGTTTACTATATGTTGCTGCCCTGGTGAGGCCAACAGATACACTCTCTGTCTCTGTGTAACTTACATTCTCTTTGTGCTTTGAGTGGGAGAGGGAAGTCTGGGCACACTTCCGCCTGGCAAAATTGAACTCACATGTGCTCATGTCCATGTTTGATGACAGTCCTCCTTTAATGCACGTGCATAACTACCTTCAAAACTTTGATCTCGTTTTAGTTTGGATGTTTCGTGTTGCATATGCAGTAAGGGAGGACAAGCAGCACCACGTCCACCAACTGGCAGAGGCCAAGATTCAAACAGAACTTGGAGAAGCAGCTCAGAAGGTATGTCCAACAGAGCTTATACAGGTGGATCATGAAGTGGCGTAGAATGCCAGCCTCCTCTGGGGTGGTGCTGTTTCACAAGGTTCAGTGCAGCGGGGAAAGCTTGGTTCTCTTAAATGCACACTTACTACCTTTTTTTTTTTTAACGGACTCTGCGATCTGCAATTGGGTATGTGTTTGGCATGCCCTTGGAACTAGAATGGTGAGCCCTTGGATTCCCAAAGCCTTGGAGTCCTTTCAAATGTTGCTCCAATTTCTGTACAAAGTGTGGCCGGCTCTAACATATAGGAAGAATAAGGGAAATGTTTAAAAAAAACAACAACAACCCACGATTTATTTCAAAAATACTGATGGAGCACGGATGGCCTGTGTGGGTACTGTTACAGATATTGGGGATGGAGAGTGGACAGAATTGACAGTTTCAGTGGGTAGGTGGGGGGCATCAAAGCTTGTTTGGAGGGGGTTTAAGAGAGAAGGGAAGGGGCGCCTGGGTGGCTCAGTGGGTTAAAGCCACTGCCTTCAGCTCAGGTAATGATCTCAGGGTCCTGGGATCGAGTCCCGCATCGGGCTCCTTGCTCAGTGGGGAGCCTGCTTCTCTCTCTGCCTGCCTCTCTGCCTGCTTGTGCTCTCTGTATCTCTCTGTCAAATAAATAAATAAATAAAATCTTTTAAAAAAGAGAGAGAGAGAGAAGGAAGGAAGAGAAATTGAAACGAGAGATTAAAGAATGCTATTGCAAACTGGAGTAAAAGAAGTAGAGAAGAGCAACTATGTCCCCAGTAGCCAAACTATGGAAAGAGCCCAGATGTCCATCAACAGATGAATGGATAAAGAAGATGTGGCATATATACACAATGGAATATTACTCATGCATCAAAAAAATGAAATCTTGCCATTTCCAATGACATGGATGGAACTAGAGGGTGTTATGGTGAACGATACAAGTCAGTCAGAGAAAGACAATTATTGTCTGATCTCACTCATGTATGGAATTTAAGAAACAAAACAGAGGAGCATAGGGGAAGGGAGGGAAAAATAAAACAAGACAAAATCAGAGAGGAAGACAAACCATCAGAGACTCTTTTTTTTTAATTAAGATTTTATTTATTTATTTATTTATTTGACCTGGAGAGAGATCACAAATAGGCAGAGAGGCAGGTAGAGAGGGGGAAGCAGGCTCCCTGCTGAGCAGAGAGCCCAATGCAGGCCTCGATCCCAGGACCCTGAGATCATGACCTGAGCTGAAGGCAGAAGCTTAACCCACTGAGCCACCAAGGTGCCCCCAGAGACTCTTAATCATAGGAAACAAACTGAGAGTTGCTGAAGGGGCTGGGGTGGTGGGATGGGATACCTGGGTGATAGACAGGAAGGAGGGCACATGTTATAATGAGTGCTGGGTACTATATAAGAGCGATGAATCACTGAACTCTACCCGTGAAACTAATTATATGTTAATTAATTGAATTTAAATTTTAAAAAAGTAGAGGAGAGTGGTCACTGAACTCTAAATACATCATTTATGGGCAAATAACATTACATTGGTGTGATGATAGGCACCACCCTGGAGAGGGAACAGTAAATAGATATGTCATGTAGATATATTGACTAAGTATGGTTCATAGGTGTTGGGAAAGAAAAAAAATTTCTCTACCCACTTAGGTTCGGTGTTTAGAACATGTAAATTAGATTGACGAAAGACAGATTCACAGGAGAAAAGACCAAGGTTTATTCACATACCTATGCAGAGGCACACAGAAAAATGTCACTCAAAGGGGTGGTTAGAATTTGGGACTTATCTGACATCTGAATAGAAGTAGAGAGGAGAGGAAAGGAAAAGGACACATATGCAAAAAACAAATGACTTTTAGGAAGGATAAATGGGCCTTTAGGAGAATAGATGAGAAATGTGGTATTTTGTGAAAGTATCTGTTCAGGTGACTTCTTTTCCTAGTGATTTCATCACCAATGATAAAAGTTATGAAACTCCCAAGGAGGCGATCTATGACAGTTGAGTTCTTTTGGAAGGCTCTGTTTTTAGGCAGATAAGGAGAATGGAGATTATGGCAGAGCAACTCTAAAAAAGGTTCAAGTCCACAGGCAGTCCCTAGGAAAGTCACCCTTGCGGTCGAAGTTGTAGATTTCATTCTCTTTTGGAATGTCTGGCAATTGCCTCAAGTAAGTGAGAAGGCAATCTCAAATGGCAGATACAGTATGAATGTCTTCTATTCAGTGGGCGAACATTCTTCATCCCAAGGGGATCTAGACCCACCTGTATGGATGATAAAATACATTAAGCCTGCAGCGTTTGGGGGTACCTGCGTGGCTCAGTCAGTTAAGCTTCTGACTTTTGATTACAGCTCAGGCCATGATCTCAGGATCGTGAGATTGAGCCCCATCCCCTACCCTCTTTGGTCTCTGAGCTTGGCAGGGAGTCTGCTTGAGGAGTCTCTCTCTCTCTCCCTCTCCCTCTGCCCCTCATCCTGGGGCTCGCTCTCTCTCTCTCTCTCAAATAAATACAAAAATATTTTTTTTAAAAAAAGCTGTGGTGTTTGTATGATTGCATTGATCTTAAAAATAAACTGTATACTTGTATTCGAGAGAACTGGACATAGGAGGGCTTTCAACGGATTTACTTTGTGTTTCGAATTTAAAATGTGCAACCGAGTAATGGATTTAGACGGTGATCTCAAGTGGAAGTCATACTGCCTTTATAGGCAGAAGTAAGGCACTTCAGAGAATTTGAAGATTCATCAGTTTTACAATGTTTAATCCCTTCGATTTATAAAACTTAAGGAGTAAGTCTTAATGGGGGACCTGTGTTTGCCAGACGATTGGTACTTCACCATGGTTTGTTAGGGTTTCCTTTAAGCATCTCTAAAGTGATTTGTAAATAAAAGAGTAAGATTTTGTAAATTGAACTTAAAAGCTTAAGGAAGAACTTTATTTTTAAAACTGCAACATTAGTAAATTTAAACATGAAGGTTAACAATATGCTCTGAGTGTTTTTTCTGGGCAAAATAAAAGAAGGACAAAAGTGGGACATAAAAACTCACATTGACAGTGATAAATAACAACATTCAACCAAGTCAGTTTGAAGATCTAATTGGCTTTGTTCAACAATTCATGAATCGGGCAGCCTCCCATCTGCCTAGTTGAGGTGTTCCCAAGCAGTGCAAAATGGAAGCTGTCATAGAAGAAGCGAGGGCAAGAAAGTTATCAGCAAAAGAAAAGAATTATTCCAGGTGAGGCTGCTTTCTAGCAGGAAAAGCAAGGTGTCTTATCACACAGATTACCTCCTCTTTCTTCGGGGAGCCATGGAGAGGACCCAGGTGGCAGACACACTAAGATGAACTGAAAATTTTCCTGGTCGACCTGTTAAGTATGACTACATTTCTGGGGAAGGTTAGAACTGCAATTGGATTGTATACAAAGCACCTGTCTGGGAACTTGGGTCTGAGTGAAACCATCTTCAGCCTGTGCTCTTCTTTTTAACAACAGCTTTGTGTGTGATTTTATCTTATACCCAGTCTTACATGGAGATTTTTTTTTTCCTGCCCTTGTGCAAGGGTCTAGGAACCGTGGGAAGTCCAAGTTCCAAAGCTGGGGTCCTGTGTGCCCATACATTTCTAAGAATGCATGAGTTGCTTTTCTAAAAGTACCAAACACATCTTGAGGGAAGTGGACTAAAAGTTGTCAAATCTAAATTCTTTACCTATAAAACTTGGTGCTTCCCTGAGAGCCTAGGAGTCAGGAAGCAAAAAGTGGTTTGAGCTAAAGCTATAGGTACATAAAAATATGTACCTATGTGTAGAAAAGAAGGTCTAACATGAAAAAGAATCTGGGCTACAAATGGCTCCATAGCCTTAGAAAACAATGTGAGTGGAATTTCAAAGGAGTGAATTAATCGAACGCAGAAATCATCCCCTTGATGCCAGCTGTTCTCACACAGAAACAATGACATCCAGGGTAGTCTGCCCAGGCACAAACAATGGTATTCTTTGCCCATTTGGACCAATGAAATATAAATGATAAATTTATAAACACCATCTCTAAAAATACCTGTAATAGACACCAGATCAGTTAGCCCTCTATAGCTAACCTAAACAGACTTGATAACTTACACAGTTTAACGGGAGAGAATGACAATAAAAAAGCACTTAACATTTCTCGGGGGCTTAATGATGTCCCAGGAACTATTTTAGACTTTTTAAAAAAGATCTTATTTATTTATTGGAGAGAGAGCAAGCACAAGCTGGGGGTAGGGGCAGAGGGAGAGGGAGAAGCAGACTTCCCTGCTGAGCGGGGCGCTGGGATCATGACCAGAGCCCAAGGCAGACATTTAACCCACTGAGCCACCCAGGCGCCCATATTTTATGCTTTTTATAGGCAAGTGTTAACTTATTCAACCTCACATTATAGGAGTTGGTGTTAATATTATCCCCCACAAACCTACAAGGAGCAAAGGGGTACGGAGACACGAAGAGGTAAAATTACATAGGCACAATCACACAACTAGGAATTAGCAGAGCTGAGAGCTTTGAACCCTGGCAGCCTGACCCACAGCCCACGTCCTAAACCCGTCCACTCACCACTCTGCCATGTGCAATGATGGGCCTGGTGGCACCAGCAGGTGCCTGTCAACTCTACATCTTGACAAGAGGAATTCTCCTAAATTGGTTCTCTCTGCGGTAGCATGGGATTTTTTCTTTCTTTCTTTTTTTTTTTTTTTTTCCAGTTTAGGAAATCTTTTGGTGAGGAACTAAAGCTGCAGCTGACAGAATGTAAATATTGAAAGAGTCGGAGAGAAGCCAGTCTTCCATCTAGTGGTGTGAGAATGATTTGTAGCAGTTGAATGCAGAGCTTCCTTAATGGAGCTCAAAGTAGGAACAAACAGGCAAAACAAATATTTCGACACCTCCATCCAAGTCACTACCTCTTTTGTTAGGCTTTTCCCCTTCAACAGAGTGTATCATTCACCTAGGAGCTCCAGGACTCAGCAAAGAGCAAAGATTTTGCAAAGGAACACAAACTCCAATGCTTGATACATTGTTCTTCTGCAACTATGTCAGTCTTAACCTAAGCCGATGAGAATCATTAATGAATAATCATCTGTTTTTGCAAGCTAAGAACTAAAAAAAGGCACGCACAGTGGTTGTGAGCTATCCTGTGTTTACCACAGCCTGTCCTTCCCTTGTGTGCCCGGGAGGATTCTGCTTTTATTTGCAATCATTTAACACAGGGATAGAATACGGTAAAGAAAGGTCATATCATGGAGACTATCAGAGTTGGAGAGCAACAGATGGTGAATGGCTTATGGTTCTTATTGCTTTTCCAGTGCAGTTTCTTAACCACATACTAGCAAAGTCACTAAAACTACACTTGATTTTAGCCAAAAGGCTGAGAAGCGATAAAATCGCTAAAACTAATAAAGATGTCTTAAGCTCACCAGAATCTCCAGTATAGGGTCACCTGGGTGGCTCAGTGGGTTAAAGCCTCTGCCTTTGGCTCATCATGATCTCAGGGTCCTAGGATCGAGCCCCACATCGGGCTCTATGCTCAGCAGGGAGCCTGTTTCCCCTCTCTCTCTGCCTGCCTCTCTGCCTACTTGTGATCTCTCTCTGTCAAATAAATAAGTAAATAAATAAATAAAATCTTTGGCGGAGGGGAGGATTTCCGGTATATAAATGACACAGTAGACAGACTCCAGCCACATACACCCAGTTTTATACCATAGATGTGAGTAAAGTGTTGCAAGTGAACTCTGCTACAGCTCCTTCTGAGGGGTTAGCTATCTGACCGTCAAGACAAAAATACCTCGGCAAAGAATTTCTGCTGGACTTTGCATCAATAAAGAGAACCAGCAGCTCTTGGGCATGTCACCGATGCGGTCAAGTTTGTCTCCGTTTACCTCTTTCCCAACTCAGTAGTGTTAGAGCTTCCCTTTACCAATCAAGTGTTCCTGTCTTTCTGTGCCCTGTCTTTTTTCTCTTTGCTCCCCCAGCCCCTCCCTCAAGCTTATCCCTCGCAAACTCTGGGATAATTATCTTTTCCTGTTTAGTCTCCCCAAGAGCAAGCTTTATAAAATCCTTTCTTTGTACCTTCCCACTTTCTGGCACAACATCTAGCACATTCCGGCTCATGCATTCCACATCCAATAACTATTCCTAGAGTGCCCACTATGTACAAGCAGTTACTAAAATAAAGTCCTTCTTGCGGTGGAGCTTCCAAATCAGTGGGCTAGGCTGAACTGAACCATCAGAACCCCAACGGGAATCTGGTCCCAGCTCTTCTCACATTGACCCAAGTCATCCGTTGCTTGTTAACTCCCTCAGTTGATCTTATTTTTAAATCTTTTCTGTCTATCTGCAGGTTGTCTTTCTGGCTTTTTAGATAAATCTTCATGATCGGGGAAATGGGAGAGACTTGAGAGGACAGGTGGCCTTCTTGACCTTCTCATTCCAGATTTAACGAGGGCCATGGAACCACATCCCACTTTTGGTGCCTGTGAAATGGGAGATTGTCAGAAGGGGAGGTTAATCAACCTCTTCCCTCTTCCTCCAATCCTTTATTCCCCGTCTCTGCCAGAAGGCTGATTCTCGGGGAGCACCTGGTTTCCTGGGGGATATTTTTGTGCCCAAGGATGCAAACTCTAGAACCTGTCCTTTCTGTCAGAACCACGCTTGCCCTGTCCTTTCCCTGAGCCCTCACTGCTCTTCCTCCATCCTGATGCCCCCATACCCTCATGCCATTGAAATCTCAGTTGACCCTGGGATGGCCCTCCTGTGCCCTATCCTCTCAAGCATGGTAGGCAGAGTGCATGGCCTGTGGCTTCTTTTTTTATTTTTTAAGATTTTATTTATTTATTTATTTATTTGACAGACAGAGATCACAAGGAGGCAGAGAGGCAGGCAGAGAAAGAGGAGGAAGCAGGCTCCCTGCTGAGCAGAGAGCCCGATGCAGGGCTGGATCCCAGGACCCTGAGATCATGACCTGAGCCAAAGGCAGAGGCTTTAACCCACTGAGCCACCCAGGCGCCCCTAGCCCCTGGCTTTTGATGCTACTCAGACATATTGCTGGATCCTCAGAATCAGAAATGAAAGCTAAGCTTCCCATCTTCAAGGAGCTCAGGGCCAACTTGTTTTATCTAATGACTGATTATCTTTGGACAATGCTCTGTCTTCACTTATGACTGGATCATAACCATAACAGTGACCTTTCACTCTTTAGTTTAAGTTCTTCTGATTCCCAATTCAAGCCATGAATCATCTTTAAAACATAGTAGGATAAATTTGAAAAGCTCTTATCTGATGAAGTTCTTTATGGAATTAAAAAAAAGAAGGACTTAGAAAGAAAACTATTCACAATACTTCTAATTTATCCTTTCATAAAACTCCATTTTCAGACATAGGGTCTCCTACAAAAGTATAAGCACACCCATTTCTACCCACTGCAGTGTCTAGAAAATGTTGGATTATTGGACTGAACTATCAAACACTAACCTTTTTTTCTCAAAGAGACCTGGGGAGGCCTGGGTGGCTCAGCTGGTTAAGTATCTGACTCTTGATTTCAGCTCAGGTCATGATCTCACGATTGTGAGATTGAGCCCTATGATGGGCTCTGTGCCCAGTGCAGAGTCTGCTGGACATTCTCCCTCTCCCTCTGCCCCTCCCCTTGCTCTCTCTCTCTCCCTCAAATAAATAAGATCTTTGAAAAAATAAAAAATAAAAAGAGTCTTTTGGTAACATAAAATAGCCTAAGAGTCACCAACTTGCCTCCTGATGCTTCATGTGAGAGAGAAATAAGTATGTGTATTTTAAGGAAGGGCTTGCAAGATATGGAGTGATCCTCTCTTGTTACTGTTTCTTGATGCTGCAGTTGCATGTCCCCAAGGCATATGCAAAGTGGATTCCTGTTTATTGGAAAAGATTCCGTGTGGGTTTCAGCTGTAGCTGCCCATGGTGCTGGACCCCTTTGCCTCCAGGCAGAACCAGGCAGGGGCCCCAAATTAATGAATCTTAGAAAGAAAGAAAGAAAGAAAGAAAGAAAGAAAGAAAGAAAGAAAGAAAGAGAGGGAGGAAGGAAGAGAAAGAAAGAAAGGTGAAAAGAAAAGAAAAAAGAAAGGAAGTGAGAAAACACCACTTACAAATGGGGATGCTGGAGCTGGAGGTTCTTGAACAAAACGAAGTGGAGAGCTAAAGGCAATGTGAGTGTTCCTGAAACATACAGAGAATTAGAGCCAAAAAAGTTTTCCCCCAAATGTTCAGGAAAAGGTCTCGTCTTTCCCCTTCTCCCTTCATTGGGTGCATGGGACAATGAGAACCAGCCAGAACAAATCAGAAGTTGGGATCAAAATCCAAAACCCTTCTTTTTTATTTATTTATTTATTTATTTATTTATTTATTTTTATTTTTTTAAATAAACATATTTTTATCCCCAGGGGTACATGTCTGTGAATCGCCAGGTTTACACACTTCACAGCACTAACCATAGCACATACCCTCCCCAATGTCCATTACCCCACCCCCTTTTCCCGACCCCCTCCCCCCAGCAACCCTCAGTTTGTTTTGTGGGATTAAGAGTCACTTATGGTTTGTCTCCCTCCCAATCCCATCCAAAACCCTACTATCCATATTTCTCCCTTTTAGTGATCTTAGCAACTGAGATCCTTTGTAATTTACAACAGGCATGTCAGCTTGAAAGAAACAGCAATGATGTTTCTAGTGAATCTCTACAGAGAGGGCGAGTTTCTCAAAAACAACCTTTATTTGTGCCCCCTCTTTTGTGGGGGTGTTCTTTTTTCATCTGAACTAGTATTTGTTTAGCTTTTTTTTTTTTAAAGGCTCAGATAGGCACATGGTAAAAATACAAATATTAGAAAAATGTTTTTCTCCCCACTGCCTCCTCCCTTCCCAGCCCCCAGAGGTAATCTCTATATATACTTGCCTTTTAAAGAAAAATATTCATGTTGCACAACACAGCATCTTGATCCAAGTTTTTTAAAAGTGAAAGACAAAATGCTTCACATAGCCTCCATCACTGCCATGCCCAACCTAAGTATCAGCAAATTGGTCCCACCAGACATTTGGAATTAAAAGGTTAATGGGCCCCATAGGTTAGGATATCATTTTCTAACTACATCCAATAATTTCTTTGCATGTTTACTCAGCTTTAGAAGAAATCAGTAAATGTTTTTTGGCCAAAGAGGTTGTTTTTGGTTCACTAAAGGGCCTTTTAACAAGAAAATAATAAACAAACACATGATCACCACGTTTTGCCTTTTTTACCACATAAAATATGTTTCAAGGCAGGTTTCCACAGATAAAAGAGCCTCAGTGAATGATTAGAAATGTAACCTGGCCTGGAGAAGAGAGGGGAGGGAGGGACACACACACACACACACACACACACACACACACACAGGGTCCTGGAAAGGCCTCTAGTGGATTCAGTCCAGATGTTTTATTACTGCTGATCATCCAAGTGGGGGCCAAAACCCTCGTGGACTTTTTGTGAGAAGGACTGGAAAAGTAACAGTAGAAAAAGTCTGTTTATTAAAAACTCTGTCAATGTCAAGTTGTTATGAAAGTTGATACTATTTTGTCCCTTGTCTGAGAGATCCTGTAAGCCGAGGCTTGCCGCCCCTGGTTCTCACTCACCATCTCTTTGCTCCCAGGTCGAGTGCCCCTGGAGGGGGCTGGGTGAGCAGCTGGGGGCTTGCTGCCCGTCTAGGCTCACAGAAAACCCAGACAGATAGCCACAGCTTGGATTCCTCAAGATCCACCTTCTGAGGATTTCTAGTAGCAGACCAGTGGTTCTTGATAGCAAGAGGATCAGAACTTTATAAAAAGCAAACAAACAAAGAAACAGGGATTCCATGTCTGTTTTGTGAATTTATACTCAAATAAGTAATTACATTTCTGCAACTACCTGATAGCACTTCATGGATTATCCCGAAATTGATGGAGAGAATGAGGGTTTGGGAGACAAATAGATCTAGATGTAATTCCCAGGGGCAATCTATGTAGTTGTGTGACCTTGATAGATTATTTGACCTCTGTGAATCTTAATTTCCTGTTCTGTAAAATGGGGATAATACTGGACACCCCCCCACCACACCAGACACTACTGAGAAAACTTCTTGGGATAATGGATATGAGGCTCCAAGCTCAGTATCTGGCACATAGTAGGTGCTCAGTAAATGTAAGTTCCCTACCTAAGATATGTAGTAGGGGTGGAAGAAAGAAAGGATCTTTAAGGAAGAACAAAAAGCAGAAAAGGAAGGGGACATCAAGGGCCAGCAGGAGTAAGACTAAGAAGGTAACAGGAAGAAAAAAAAAAAAAAAGAAGGTAACAGAAAGCTTTTTGTAATGGAGAAAATCCTCCATGCTGCGAGCACTGGGCTGGTACCTCTTCCAAGGTCTCCCTCCTCCCTCCTGCAGTTCAGCCTTTGGCCATTTCATTGCTCATTAGCACCTGCCCTGGGAAGAAGAAGAGACAGTAGCTGAAGCCCAAATCAATTTCGCTGTTAGCAAGTCTTGTCAAGACTGAGTCGGGAGCAGAAAAGGTGCAGGCAAAGTAAAGGTGAGAGCTTGTGTATGTTTCTGTTCTCTCTCTCCTCTTTATTCCATTCTCTCTGTAGGGATGTGTGGGTCCTACAACTTTTCTTCCTCAGCCTTCGCTCATTGTCTAACCCTTGTCGTGTGTCTTCTACCACAATCTACTCCCAACCCAACACTCTACCAAGCCCACCCTTTCAAAGGTCTTTAGTGACTTCTTGGTTGCCAAATTGTATGGCCTTTTCTTAGCCTCCATGATATTACCATGACTGACCTTAAAACTCACTATTTCTGTAGCCATTTCTGCCCCTGGTGTCTGAGAATACTAGTTGTCTACCCAAAACCTTTTGCCCCTTGTTTCTTGCTAGCCTATTCTGGAGGCATTGTGCTCAGCTAAAAAATACCATGGGCAACTTTGCAGCTAGAATGTCCAGAGAGATATGAGCAGGATTATGTGCAGGAAGGACAGCCTGAAAGGTCATCCCCAAGTGTTCTAGTGGCTTGAACAGAAACTTGACTATAACCTGCTTTTTCACTCAGCCTTGGTAGAACAGAGATCATTAAGGAAACGTCTCCCTAGGACTTACAAGAATTCAACTCTTCCCTCCTGTGAGTGTGGAATAAGTATTGGTGGTGGGGGGGTGGCCTGCTACACCTTTGGGGCCCCTAACATGGAAAATGGAAAACCCATTTGGGAGAGAAGGGTTTCTTTCTTTTTTTTTTTTTTTTAAGATTTTATTTATTTATTTGACAGACAGAGATCATAAGTAGACAGAAAGGCAGGCGTGGGGTGGGGGGAAGCAGGCTTTCTGCTGAGCAGAGAGCCTGACATGGGGCTCGATCCCAGGACCCTGAGATCATGACCTGAGCCAAAGGCAGAGGCTTAACCCACTGAGCCACCCAGGTTCCCCAAGAGGAGGGTTTCTATGTGAAGTGTTGGGGATGAGTCTTGGTTGTCCTTACTGGTAGTGGGGTGGCATGTCCAGAGGTTGTAGAGTTGCAGTGAGTAAGAAAGAGAGAGCCCAAAATAGAGGGGCCCCACCCTCAGTACAAGGATAAGTCAGTCTGGAAAAGAGGACCTTTTAGTTAAACCAGAATGGAAATGCCTGGGTTCTTGCCCAGAGAGTCCGAAGAGGGCATGGAGGGCGGGGTGCTCTGTAGAAGCCCCTGGGAGTTCAGTTGGCCTGACATCTCAGCCAGGGATAGAACCCTGTCTCCACTAGGGGAGGGGGCGCTGAAACAGGTTGGGGAGCAGGCAGAAGAGCCAATCAGGAAGGGATCAGTAAGATGTGGAAAGGTCACAGGAGGGTGCGCATAATCGGAGTGGGGGCCCCTGAGCCCCAGTGAGTCACCCCAGCACAATACGTACTCCCTGCTGGTCTTGTTTTCTTAGTGACATATCTTCCTGATATGCCGCTGTCACTCTACTGGCTAGTCTGGAAGTTTGTGCCAGCCTACTTAGTCATCGCCTGGAAAAGACTATCTTAGGCATTTAATATCTCTAAAGGATAACCCGCAACGTAGGAGGGAAGTATCTAGGAGTCAGATGAATCCCTGTGACTTTGGACAAATCCTTTTTCTCTCTTGAGTCTTAGTTTTCTCGACTGTAAGTTGGGAATAATAATAAAGCGTACCTATCGACGTTGTCAGGAGTAACTGAGGTCACATATTGAAAGCCCTGGGTCTCCCACTTCAGCCACCCGAAGAATGTTAATCATGTCAAATTTTTATTAATTTGAAAAATTTTTAATTCATTAATGAAATCTTTTTCAATCTCATTAAAATGGGCCCTACCTCCAGAGTTTCTGAATTAATAGGTCCAGGTGGGGTCTTAGAATTTGCATTTTAAGTAAACTCCTGCGTGAGCTTCCACTGCTGATCCTGGTCCCACACTTTGAGAACTGCTGTTTCTAAAGTATTTGGGCTCAAGGTGCCTGGGTGGCTCGGTCAGTTGAGGATCTGACTCTTGATTTGGGCTCAGATCATGACCTCAGGGTCGTAAGATCGAGCCCCACGTTGATCTCTGTGGACAAGATAGAGTCTGCTGGACATTCTTTCCCTCCTCTCTTTCCCTCTCTCTCAAATAAACAAATAAATCTTTAAAAAAAATAAAGTATTTAGGCTCTTTCTGAAACTTAGACTTAGATGGATTTAACAGGTTCCTTTTCCTCCTCCTGTCCATGCCGTGGGCATCTCTAAAACAAGACTTAGGCTTTTGAGTCATTTCTTTGTACAGATACTATTAATTAATGTTATTAATGCTATTAATGTTATTAAAAATAACAAATATATAGTATGCTCCTTCTAAGGAGAATAGTAACAAAGCTAACAATTGTTCTAGACCCTTCACAAATATAATTTAATCTGATCATTACCAAAGCCTCACTTTTTTTTAAGATTTATTTATTTATTTACTGGACAGACAGAGATCACAAGTAGGCAGAGAGGCAGGCAGAGAGAGAGAAGAAAGCAGGCTCCCTGCTGAGGAGAGAGCCCGATGTAGGGCTCGATCCCAGGACCCTGGGATCATGACCTGAGGTGAAGACAGAGGCTTTAACCCACTGAGCCAACCAGGCGCCCCACCAAAGCCTCATTTTATAGATGAGGACATGGAGGTTGAGAGAGGTGATGGGACTAGGTCAAGTTCACACAACTGGAAAGTTCAGAGCCTGGCCTCATTCTCAGCTCTTCTGATCCCTAAGCTGCCATTCTTTCCATCAAATGCTGCTGACATCATTTTTGCTGTTGCCGTCATTATAACCTAGTAGGAAGGTGGGCTTCCCCCCCCCGCCCCCACTGACCCTGATGAGGCACATGATCACTGTAGAGTCCATAGGCTGAATGACTTTATCACCTACAGCCCCCAGCAGCAGCCACAAATGGTCGTAGGTGTGAGTGGTTTTCTAGTGTCGGTTCATGAGACATCCTCGCTTTTAACCAAGGAAGAAACTGAAGCTGATCGTTACAGGAGAAATGCTGCCGTGTCTCGGACTTGCCCCTTCAACAGGGATCCCTCCTGCCCCGTAGCACCACCCTGGCTATGTGTTGTAGAGAACAAGAATTCTTGTCCCCTTCAAGGTCCTTCTAGCCAGACTAAGAATCAAACTGTCAGGAGACCCATTAACAGAAAATAAAATTTTTTGGTGTTTGTACAGGAAACCTACAGACATGGGAATTCCAAAGACGGGCAAAACGAAGTGTGATTGTCATTCTGAACTAAGGAGAGGGGCTAGGGGCCTGGGTCCTCAAAGGGAAGGAATGCAAACTTCAGGAAGAGAGAAAAGAGAGAGTGTTTGGTAGACAAATGTTGGCTGGGCAACTCGGACGAAATGAGACCCAGAGGACTTTGATCCAAACAGCCTTGCTGGGTTCCTCCCTGTCTATCATACGTAGTTCAGATCATAATCATGTCTATGGTGATAACTCTCTTCCTGGAGCGGGTTTTCCATGTAAATTCTTTTGAGGCAGTCGAGCGTGCCGTAAAGAGCTTCTCCTGAATCTCTTGGGTTTGAATTGCTTTTCACCTCAAAAGCGTCTTCCTGCCAAAGGG
This sequence comes from Mellivora capensis, assembly GCA_004024625.1. Taxonomy (NCBI): domain Eukaryota; kingdom Metazoa; phylum Chordata; class Mammalia; order Carnivora; family Mustelidae; genus Mellivora; species Mellivora capensis. The sequence continues at coordinate 19,841 of PISX010001508.1, forward strand.
GCCCTTTTGGGGGCTGCCGGCCCTTCCTTGGCCCCTCTGGTGTTGAGGACGAAAAAGTTCAGAACCGCATTCAACCCATACAGTTGCTGAAAAGCAAATGGAAATTACACTCTATCCAGGGAAAAGGAGAGTAGAGCACCTCCCAGTGATGGGAAGTTCCTCAGGCTGGTAAAGCAGCATCTGGCGTCATTTGCAGGGGGATGTGGTGCCAAAAAGTCACTCTCACTTCAATGCAATTAGGGAATTACAGTTTTGCTGTGAGGAGCACTGGAGGAATGGCTGATGATGGGAAAGAAGACAGTGGCTAGAACCAGACGAATCTGGCTGCTGGGCTGGGCCCTCCCCTTCCCGGACAACCCTGAGCAAATTCCCAGCCTCTCTGACAACACCGACCTGCTGCTGTGGGAACTCAGTGGGTCCCTGTTAGTGTAGTAGGCACCAAACATGCGGGTTCTCTTCCTCTACACCCTGGGATCCCCTTATAGGGGATGTCTAGGGGTTTTGTTTGTTTGTTTTGTTTTGTTTTGGGGGGTTTTTTGGGGGGGGATGATGGAGATACTTTATTTTTCCTACCTTACACCAGCACATGCTTCTTATTTGGGGATGAGTCTTGGGGCCACAGGCTTTGTCTCCCTTTGTGGAAGGTGAAAGAGCCTCACTCTCCTTTACCCTGACCCTGAAAGACCAAGTGTGTCTATGGATTGCGCCAATAGTGAGCTTTCATATCTTAGCTGGAGCTGCCTAAAAGCAGAGCCAGAGACAAGGACTCAGGTTTGGGGAACTTATGTTGGATATAATCCCTGGGAGCAAGCCTGCTGGGGCAGGGAATGTGCAATGGGGAAAAAGGGAGCACCAGTTAAGGGTGTATTACTGGGCTGCCTCCAGTGTGGGCCCTGGGGCTCCTCCATCCAGCTGGAGACCATCTGGGGAGCAATGTAGAATGAACCTCACAGTTGTCTTTAAAAAATGAAAGACTAGAGGGGCGCCTTCGTGGCTCGGATGGTTAAGCCCCTGACTCTTCTTTTGGCTCAGGTCGTGATCTCAGGGTCCTGGGATCAAGCCCTGCTTCAGGCTCTGCACTCGTGGGAAGTCTGCCTGAGGATCCTCTCTCTCAACCTCTGCCACTGCCCCTGCTCGTGCGCTTTCTCTCTCAAAACATTTTTTTAAAAAAGAAAAGTTAGAGCAATTCCACTCCTACTCGTATACCTAAGAGAAATAAAAACATCTGTCCCCACAAAAACTTGATCCCAGATGTTTACAGCAGGACTGTTCAGAATGGGCAAGAGAGAGAAACACCCCAAATGTCCGTCAGCTGATAAAGGGATAAACATAGTCTGTCCACACGCTGGAATATCGCTCAGCCACAAAAAGGAATGAAGTATGGACACAAGCTACAACATGGATGAACCTTGAAAACAGGACACTACGTGAAAGACAGACACAGGAGACCACACGTGATGTGAAGTGCCCAGAATAGGAAAATCTGTGGAGATGGGAACATAGGGCTGCCTAGGGTTGAGTGGGTTGGGGCAGAGGGTGATAGCTAGAGGTGTAGGAACAAAGGGGAGATTATTCATAATACGACCCAGTAATTCACTTATAGTTATATCCCCAACGAACTGAAAGCAGGGTTTGGAAGGGCTCTTTGTATACCGGGGTTCATAACCACAATATCTGCCATGGGAAGGAAGCCAAGCCTCCATCAACAGAGGAATGGATATAAAATATGTAGGATATACACACAGTATCATTCAGCCTTAAAAAGTGAAAATATCCAGCTATCTGCTCCAACATGGATGAGGCTTAAGGACGTGATGGTAAATGAAATAAAGTCACAGAATGACAAAGACTGTAGGATGCCACTTATCTGAGGTACCAGAGTGGCCAAACTTATAGGGAACGGAAATAGAAAAGTAGCTTCTAGGGGCTTGGGGGAGGGGACAATGGGAAGTCATTTCATGGGGACCAAGTTTCAGTTTGGGAAGATGAAACATTTGCACAGATGGATGGTGGTGATGGGGCCATGGCGACAAGAACGTGTGGCGTGCCACCGACCCGTACACCTGCTGGGAATATAAATGAGTGCAAAAAAAGAAAAAGAAAAAGAAATAGAAATACCGTATGATCTAGTAATTACCACCCCGAGTATTTACCCGAAGGAAACAAAAGTACTGGGACACCTGAGTGGCTCCGACGGTGAAGCATCCACTCTTGATCTCAACTCGGGTCTTGATCAGAGGGTCATGAGTTCAAGCCCCACACTGGGCTCCAAACTGGGTATGGAGCCTGATTAAAAATAAAGTTAAAAATTAATCAATTAATTAACTATTAATATTAAAAAGTTGAGATTTTAAAAAATGTTTATGGCTTACTGTACAAGTGGTTTTTAAAAAGATTTTATTTATTTATTTATTTATTTATCAACAAGGGGCAGAGCAAGAAGGAGAGAGAGAATCTCCAGCCAGCTCTGCACTGAGCACTGGGAGCCTGATTCGGGCTCGATCCCAGGACCCCGAGATCGTGAGCTGAGCTGAAATCAAGAGTCTGACACTAAACCATCTGAGCCAACCAGGGGCCTCTGTAGAGATATTTTTTAAAAGCACTGGAGGGGAGAGATTATTCACGGCAGTCATGTTTCAAGTCCTGTGGTCTCTGGTCCTGTCTGCCCAGCGCCACAGCTGGGTTTCCTGCCGCCTCTCCTCCCCCGGTCCTGCCCTTTCCAAGCCTCGCTCTCCAGCCTTCCGGCAGAACCCACAGATGCCCTGATATCCTTCTAGTGTGTTTCTTTTGTGCTTATGGTTGCTGGAGTTACGTGCTGTCACTCGCGGCTCAGAACCCTGACCCACAGACATCTGGGATGGAATAAGCAGAACAGAAGTTTCAGGACATTTTCTACTGCAGCCATTTATGAAGGTAAATCTTAGGGCCAGACTTAACATCAAGGACGTGACTGTTATTCAGCAAGATTTAGGCTTTCTTAGCAGCAACATTAAGCAGGTCCAGCTGGTGATTCAGGAGAAGTGGGCTTTGGGAAATGCCCATTCCTGGTGTGGGTGGGTGTAGGGTGGTGGGCACTTTCCATCGGCCTTCTAGAAAATGGAATTGCTATGACTGTGGAGCTGCTGCAGCTATCCCTGGTTGACCAATGTGTTTGTTCCTCAAAGATGCTGAGGGCAATGACAAGAGCAGGGAGCCAACCATGGACTCCATGGCAGTACCAGGGAGAACTACTGAGGAAAAAAATAGGTCTTTAACTGAGGTTCTTCTCTCCATTCCCCACTGGTTCCCCTTTCTGAGAAGGAGGGGCCAGCATGGCATGTCCAATAGCATATTGTGGGTGGATCTGCAGAAACAAGCAAATGAGAGCAGCTAGAAGGCAACATGGGAGGCAGAAATGAGCAGAGGGGAGGTGGACCTTCCCTCTGAGTGTGCACAAGCCTGCCTTTTGCATGCAGTACCTTCAGGGCACTGAAGGGGACCTCAGAGCAATTTGGAAGGGCAATATTTCTGAGACCACAGAGCAACAATGTCTGAGACTCTGAGACCATGACTTGGTGGGACCCAAGCTGATCTGTAGCATTTTGGAGGCCAAAGGACAGCTTGAAAGATGGTGGTGAGGAAGGACCAAGGCCTCAGCCCTAGCTTCTGCCCCACTTTGCTAATGCCACCAAAGCCAGAGAACTCCATGACCAAGCGAGGGTGGTGGGACCCTCCAGACTCTCTTGGGGTTGACTTTTCTGCTAGTCATTGGGTAGGAACCCAAAGCAATTGGAAGCTGATTTTGATACATAAAGTAATGGGATTTTTGCTGGGTCCGAATTCATACTCAGCACATAACTTTCTCACTTTTCAATTTCCAGCCTCCCCTGTTGAAGAGGCTCAGGACGGTTCCCCCAGAATGGACCACTTTGGCATGTGGATGATGGTGAGCCGAAGGCTCTTGAGACCCTGTAGACTCCAGAGGAAATTTTGTCCTCCTTTACCCACACAGAAGAATCTAAATTGGGGTCTTTCCCAGAACAAGGGTTATTAACAGAGATCATTTTTTTTGAGTGCCCCATCTATTTGGCAGAACAAATGTCTCATTACCAAACATCTGCTCCCCTTAACTGTCCATGAAGTGCATTTCTGTCCTCTGAAGCTCTCTGAAGACCTCGCCGCTTCGCCTCAGTTCAGAATGATATACAGACCCCATTTTGCCCGTGTTTGGAATTTCCATGTCTATGAGGATTCCCCTTCCCTACACCTATTAAATCAGGTTTCCCCTGTTAATCCATATCATGTCCATTTTATTCTTCGTCCAGCTAGGAGGACCTTTGAGGGGACAAGAATTCTTGCCGTAGTCTATGACTGTACAAGCAAGTCAGGTACGTTCATTTCGTTATTGAAGCAATGTCTGTACACAAACTTCCCATCTTGGGTGAGGGCTCTCCTCTTTTTCTTGGCTCTCCAGGAGCCTTCTGGGACCTCAGGGTCTTATTCCAGCCCCTCTCCTCACCTAGTCGCTTGAACTACTTGAACTAGAGCAGTCCCCAGCCCAGTGGCCCTCAAACTTGTCAGTGCATCGCAACCACTTGGAGGAACACAGAGAATCCATCCAAGTCCTGAACTGAGGTTCCATTGAGCGAGAGGCTCCAGGAATGGGGCCAGGCATCCAGATATTCAACGGCCTTCCCTTGCCATTCTAAAGCACTGCCAGGTTTGAGAACCATCGTCTTGGCCAGAGCTCCTAAAACTGCCTACTTCCTAACCACGGAGGAGAATCAGCAGGGAGCCCCTGGGAGGAATCTGGGCCCATAGATCAACTGTTAAAAGCCACAGTGCCTTTAAAGGCTGCTCTTTTGTCTTCAAATTTATTGGGGTCCAGATTTCTTAACGGGTCCGCTCTGCCCTCCCTGACTGCTAGTCTAGATTTGCTCCCAGTGCTCATACCACCAGCAATGACAAACTCAAACTTCCCATCACTCCTCACACAGAAACACTCGTACTCCCTAAGTTACCGTGAGAAGACGAATGCAGTCCTGGGGGCTTTATGTAATTAGCGCGATCAGACCCTTACAACAACATTCACGGAGGAGAATATCGTACCTATTTCACAGATGGAGGAAGCTGCAGCTCAGATACACAACACGAGCCAGTAAATGACAGAACAACAGCTTTTCTCATTGTTCGTTTTCCATTGTGGTAAAAGGCACGTGGCATGAAATTTACTTTTTTGTCCATTTTTTAAAAGATTTTATTTATTTATTTAACAGAGATCACAAGTTGGCAGAGAGAGAGAGAGAGAGAGAGAGGGAAGCAGGCTCCCCATGGAGCAGAGAGCCCGATGTGGGGCTCGATCCCAGGACCCCGGGATCATGACCTGAGCCGAAGGCAGAGGCTTTAACCCACTGAGCCACCCAGGCGCCCCTTTTTGTCCATTTTTAAGTGTAAAATTCAGTAACATTAAGTAGCTTTACAATGTTGTGTGACCATCATCACCAACCATTTCCAGAATAATTTTATCCCAGACAGAATTTCTACCTGTAAAACAGTAACTCCCCATTTTCCAACCTACAGTCTCTGCTAACCACTGTTCTGCTTTCTCTAGGAACTGGCCTATTCTAGGTGCCTCATACTTGTGGGATCATACGACATCTGTCCTTCTATATCTGCTTTATTTTGTGGAGCATAATGTCATCAAAGGGCAAGATTCCTCCATGTTGGAGCAGGTGTCAGAGCCCTGGTTCAAACCCAGTTCTAACAGATTCCTAAAGTCACGCTTTTTCCACTTCCCATTTTGCCTGCAAGGGGGTAGAAGAGGAATCAACCAGATGTTTTTGTTCAGAGAGCGTAGAAATGATATCATTGGTGGAAGTTTCGGAGAGGCCAATTCCAAGAGGTTGAAATCATTTTGTCATTAGAACTGACTCAAAATATGGGGCATTTGGGTGGCTCAGTCGGTTAAATGTCTACCTTTGGCTCTGGTCATGATCCCAGAGTCCTGGGATTGAGCCCTGTATCAAGCTCCCAGCTCAGTGGGGAGCCTGCTTCTCCCTCTCCCTGTCCCTCTCCCCTCCCTCCCTCCCTTTCCCCCTGCTTGTGCTCACCCTGTCAAATAAACAAATAACTTCTTAAAGAAAGAAAGAAAAAAGAACAGGCTCAAAACTAAATGCGGCCATCCCATTAGGTAGTGAGTTACCAGTCATTGGAGGTGACCAAACATAGGCTGAACCACCAAGTACTAAAGCTATCAATTTCTCCTAGCCCATGGGATTTTGTTTGGGAGAGGGCAGGGATTGGAAAAGAAATAGCTGTTTTCTTTTTTTTTTTTTTTTTTTAAGAGGGAGAAACAGGCTCCCTGCCGAGCAAGGAGCCCGATGTGGGACTCGATCCCAGGACGCTGGGATCATGACCTGAGCCAAAGGCAGCCGCTTAACCAACTGAGCCACCCAGGCGTCCCAGAAATAGCTGTTTTCAATTGCTATTCCTGAGATTATACGAGAATCACCTGGAAAGCTCTTTAAAACCAGGATCCCGTGCTCGCTTCGGCAGCACATATACTAAAACCAGGATCCCTAGGTCTCCGTGCAGATTCTGACTCATTGAATCTGGAGTGGACTCCGGGGTATGTTTTGGAAGAGCTTTTGGAGACCTGGATTACATAGATACCCCCACCCCAACAAGATCTTTGAGTCTAGGCTGGGTAGTCATTCTCAGCCAGAGAACTTAAGTTCCAGCTCATTTATTAAAGGGACAAGGTCTGCGCTGAGACAGACTCTAAAGACAGTTAACAGTCTCTAAGAGACAGAAGTCAGGGGTAGGCAGCTGTGTCTTGGTTATGACTCAGGCACCCAGGGAAGCATTAGAACGGCAGAGTGTTCAAGCCCATTAGCATCACGAAAGATTGCCAAACTCAGGGAAATAGCAGTAAAAGTTATTTTCGTGTCTTTGGAAGTAACGAGATCTACCTTGTCCTCTAGCTGACAGTCTGCCCCATCCCTCCCTCCAGCACTGCTGGGTCCCCACCTGTCCCCCCGGGTATGTAGGTGGACCGGGAGTAGATGGGGAGGGGAGGCACAGCAGTCCAGAGCTGGCTGGTCCCTGGATGGAATAAGCACAGGTTTCACCTGGGAATCTTGTTAAAATGCAGACTCTCATTCAGTTTGGGGCATGGCAGGAGGGACCAGAAATTCTACTTTGCATTTTTATCAAGCTCCCTAGCAATACTGATATTCTCTGCTGTCATATCCCTGTTCTGGGAACCACACTTGAATAGCAAGGGTGATGGGTTCAGGGGGCAGGTTCTGGAGTCAGAATGTCTGAGTCTGAATCCCAGCCCTACATAACAGCTGCGTTAGTCTGGGTAAGACACTTAAGCTTACCGAGAGCCCCAGTTTCTGCATCTGGGAAAGGGGGACATAATCGTACTTATGTCACAGAATCGTGAGGATTCTATCAGATAAAGGAAGAAGAGCCCTTTCACAGAGCCTGGCCCGCGGTTGGAAGTGTGCTCCAGCATTAATAAATGGATGGAAGAAAAGGAGTTGGTCCTGGAGCCAGAGCTGGGAGGGGAGGCAGCGCAGACAAGGCGCTGAGCTGGGCTCTGGGTGTGGTGTCTCTTCTGCTGGTTTTCCATCCCACCCCACATGTTAATGCTCGACCACGTGTGAGAGCTGCCGGAAATTGCTGGGCTTTGTCATCTGCGTTTTTTACGGAGCTTGTTCCAATGGTGCCGGTTGAAACCCACATCGCTGGTGGGGACCACTTAAGGAGTACCCTTGAATTTGGTGCTGTGCTTTGATGTGCTTTGGATCAGCCCTCCCTAAATTGCTCTCCTGTTGCTTTAGCCCAACTATAGAGGAGCCAGTAATGAGTCCAGCCTGATGAGCGATTCAGGTAGGAACATTTTTTTTCTTTCCCCAGTGAGACTTCATTGACTATCCCGGCAAGACCCAGCTGGAGCTCTGAATTATCATCATCTTGTTAGTAGCAATGGCTTACCATTGGCTGGGTCCTTGCAGAGTGTGGCAGAGCATGCTGGGGCAGCGGGGAGGGTGGGGCAAACCCTTAAGCAGGCCTACTGACCTGTTCTTTTTTGCCAATTTCCTGGATTCTCGGTACACCTCTTTGTCTGATTTCTGCTGGACATTTAAGACTCTGATATGTGGTCTGTGAGCTCATCTTTTATTTGCAACTATCAAAGCCTGGTGTTACTCAGTGGGGAAAAAAAATGTTGCTTAGGAACATTGGGGGAAAAAAAATCTCTGGGTCAGTGACCATAGTAGCAAGAAGCTGTTTGAAGTCCTTTCTAGAGCTGTCTCATGGGGCCTTAATTAATTAATTAATTAATAGCATCCCTGGGTGGGCTTGAACTCATGATTTCTCTCTGTTTATTCAGAAGGATGAAGGAACAGGTCAACTCCTCCGGGCTTCTTGTCTATTATTTCAGGAGCATTCATAAGTTAAATTCAAACTCCTGGCCTTTCCCAAGGATTGTGTCCAGTCTCTCCAGGCTGAGGGCTAGAGCGGGCTGCAACATGGAGTCCTTTAACAGTAAAAGTGAGATGGAAGGAAAGGCAGGGTCAGGAGCCTGAGGCCAGCTTGATCGGAGGCGTAGGTGGCCTTGAGGAATGGCCAGTTCCATGTGGAAGAATTGCTCTGGTGAATTACACCTTGAACCTCAAGAGCCAAAGCATTTCTCACTTTAACCATGTCTTACGCAGATCTTTCTAAAATGCACTTTGCACGTCATTCTATGGAAAACTCAGCCCGTTTTCAGTGGCTCAACCACCATCAGGATATCCATTATTTCGGCAATAAGTTCAAGAAGCCTGGAGGTGTCATTGACCCTTGCACAATATGGTGCCGGGTCTCCAACTTTTTTTTTTCTTAAGATTTTATTTATTTATTTGACAGAGAGAGATCACAGTAGACAGAGAGGCAGGCAGAGAGAGAGAGAGAGAGAGAGAGAGAGAAGCAGGCTCCCTGCTGAGCAGAGACCCCCCCAATGTGGGACTCGATCCCAGGACCCTGAGATCATGACCTGAGCCCAAAGCAGCAGCTTAACCCACTGAGCCACCCAGGCACCCCTCCAACTTTTTATAACTAACCTTTAATGGTTTTTCTGATTATAGAGTGAGAGTCTTAACATTTTTAAAAAAATTATTCCTTTTGTAATAGCTTTCAGACTATTTAGCTATCTACTTGCTCCCTTTGGCTCCCTTTAGTACATTCTAGCACTATCCCTCTCTTTGGTTAGCTTTGATCTAGATTTAGGCTGGGAATCCACGCAATCAAGCCAGCTACAATTGTGTGTGAAGAGTGCCCTCAGCATAGACAAACAGCCGGTTAATATCTCTATTAGGATAGAACTTTCTAGTGCATTAGGAAAGAAAGGTTATGGAATCAGATAGGTCCAAGTATGAATTGCTTTTCTTTTTCTTTTCTTTTCTTTTATTTCTCTAGTGGCTTAAAACAAGTATTTTATTATGTCTCACTGGTTTGTTGATCATAAATTTAAGATTCTGGTGATTTGTCTTGTGAATTGCTTTTCTTTTTTTTAAAGATTTTTTAAAAATTTATTTACTTGACAGACAGAGATCACAAATAGGCAGAGAGGCAGGCAGAGAGAGAGGAGGAAGCAGGCTCCCTGCTGAGCAGAGAGCCCGATGCGGGGCTCTATCCCAGGACCCTGGGATCATGACCTGAGCCAAACGCAGAGGCTTTAACCCACTGAGCCACCCAGGCGCCCCTTGTGAATTGCTTTTCTAACTCTTAGGGCATTGGGAGCTTCTGCAAATGAACTTACCACCCTCAGCTTCTGTTTCCTCAATGTTAAATCAAAATAATGACACCTAACTAACATGGTTATTGTAAGGATTAAAAGATGGGACACAACCATCATAGTGTTTGGCTCTCTGTGAGCACTTGTTCTCTCTCCCTCTGCCTCACTCCCACGTATCACGATGTCATAGAAGCAGAATGCCTCTAGGACAGTGATTCTCAAACTTGAACTTGTGTCAAAATCTCCTGAAGGGCTTATTAAAATACAGATTGTTGGGGGCACCTGGATGGCTCAGTTGGTTGAGCATCTGACTTGATTTTGGCTCAGGTCATGATCTCAGGGTTGTGAAATTGAGCCCCATTGGGCTCCATGCTGGGTGTGGAGTCTGCTTAAGATTTTCTCTCTCTCTCTTCTTCTGCCCCTCCACCTCCCATTCTCCTCTCTAAAAAAATAAAATAAAATAAAATAATATAAAAACCAACTACTGGGCCCTCGAGGGTTTCTGACTCAGGAGGAATGGGTTGGGGCCTGAGAATTTGCATTTTGAAGCAATGTCCAGGTAAGCTGGTGAGGCTGATGTTACTGGCCCAGGGGGCTGCACACTGAGAACCTAGAACTGGTCTAGGAGATAGCTTTTGGTCTAAATACTGATGGCTACTCAGTAATTGTGTTAATTAAGGCATGTCATTTAGTTTCTTTGAGACATGGTTTTCTCATCTAAAATGTTAAGTATAACTTCTGCCTCATGAAGTTATAATAGACATTAAATGAGATGGCAGTTGGAAAAGATCTAGCAATTAATAGGTCTTCAAAAATCTTAATCTTTCCCTCTTTGAGGCAGGGTCCCTTCCTGTTCGGCTTAAGGATTTTTTAGTGTCCCAAGGAACTATAACAACGCGATGATTTTTGCCCCTAAAATTACATACTTCTTGTCTTCCGATACATCACAAATGAGTCATCTGTTACACAACCAGGAAAAGCAATGACAGACTCTGTAATATGTAGCGAATATTGATCCCATACAGGTAGCTCAGCAGATCAATATCATTAACTTCCTACCTGTTTACCTTGTTAGAGCAGTGATGGATTGATTTAAAATATTCCCCCCTGCAGACTAAGCAGTGTTTCACAGGTGGATACACACAAGTCAACAAACGCTCTCTCCAGTTGTAGAGATGGATGGGTGAATGTGGGCTGTGGGCTGTGGGTTGGCACAGCTATTTAAACTCAGATCGAAAAGTATACTCCAGGGGTGCCTGGGTGGCTCAGTGAGTTAAAGCCTCTGCCTTCGGTTCAGGTCATGATTTTTGACCTGAATTGAGCCCTGGAATCAAGCCCCACATCAGGCTTTCTGCTCAGCAGGGAGTCTGCTTCCCTCTCTCTCTGCCTGTCTCTCTGCCTACTTGTGATCTCTGTCTGTCAAATAATAAATAAAATCTTTTTTAAAAAAAAGTATACTCCTAAGTTGCAAAGCAGGTGCAACTCTAATCATATTTATTCTGTTCCAATGACATACTCTCCAGGAAAAAAAAAAAAGAATGTTTTTCTGCTGTGAAATTGGTTTGCTGGGGTACTGCCAAAAGCAAGCCTTATCATAGTAAATACATCAACTTTAATTATTCATTTCTATTTGCTTGAAGAAATATTCTTATGTGACATACATATGTTCATACATTTTCTTGTTGCAGCAACATGAACTAAATAAGTTACTTTCACACATAAAATGCAACTCCAAGACTTATTATCGCTAACTTGTGTTCTCTATACCATTCACACATTTTCCATTCAGCTGGAGCAAAGGTAGTGTTTGGATGATGGGGGAGAATCATGGAGCAAAAGATGAAGATCTTTTTAGTGTTCTTTCAAGTAAAGGGGGAAAAAAAACACAGGCTACCATCTGCTATTGCTGATGAATTGAAACATCTCGATCTATAGGGATTCGTTAATGTACAACTGGTTCACCAAATTCGTCTGCTCAAGCTACAGAACCAAAATGAGGCGTGCACGTTGGGGTCTGTTTCGCCACCTGGTGTCCATTGAAGGAAACGTCGCTGAGACCTGAATTAAACGACCAGTGTTTTTTTTTCCCCCTATTTTTTATATTTTATTTTTAAGTAATCTCTGCACCCAATATGGGGCTTGAACTCATAACCCAGAGATCAAGAGTCATTCACTCCCCCAACTGGGCCAGTCAAGCACTCCTATCCTTCCTTTCTTTTTCTTTTTTTTTTTTTAATTTCATTTCTTTTCAGCGTAACAGAATTCATAGTTTTACACCACACCCAGTGCTCCATGCAATGCGTGCCCTCCATAATACCCACCACCTGGCTCCCCCAACTTCCCATCCCCCACCCCCTTCAAAACCCTCAGGTTATTG